>CAIGRP010070062.1:0-13716 GCA_903798385.1 Fraxinus cuspidata
CATAACCATCTCATTGCACCATTGGTTCGATTTTTTTCGCCCCATTCGGTTCGATTATCTGTTATTTCGGTTTTAAAAATTCGAATTGTCATCCCTAGCGATGCACACTGTTTTAGTTGGAACTAGGGGGTGGGCAAAGCCCGATCGAACCCGCCAAAATCGTCCAAATCGAACTAACCCGATCGGTTTGGGTTGGGTTTTTTGTTGTTTTTATACAGGTTGAGTGGGTTGGCTATGTTGTCGGGTCGAGTTATGTGTTAACTCATGAAAATCGAATAAACCCGCCCAACCCATCCCGCCTACTTTTAAAAAAATGAAAAAGAAATAAAATACCTAAAAAGTATGAGTGGATAGTGTAAGTGTAATTACCTTGATGCATTTTAGAGGAAGATCTTACTTTTCTTCCCACAAAAAATGTAGTATAAGTTCTCAAAATTATGTTAAATGCACTTTGTACTTTGTAGGCTCAACTAATGAGGATTGAATAAGATAATATATAATTTTATTTATTTATTTATTTACTTACTTATTGTTTAATCTTGTCTATTTGAATTTAGTTTAATAGAAAATTAGATGACTTTAATTTTGTTGACAAATTATCCCAAACCGACCAACCCGACCCGACCAATACTTGATTGGGTTGGGTTGGGTTTCAACCTTTACACGGGTTGGGTTGGGTTAAATTTTAATCAAACCGATTATGTTGGGTTGGGCTTGGGTTGAGACAAAAATCGACCCAACCCAACCCATGCCTACCCCTAATTGGAACATGAATGCTACTTGTACAGAAAAATTCATTCGTTGGTATAATACCCTTAGTGTTTGGGATTTTTTAGTTAGGACTTTATTGAAATTATAAGAAAGTTGAGGACTAAAATGGAATTTTTTTCATGAAAGAGTTTCAACCCTTATATGACAACAGTAATTTAAAAACTCTTTTTTTTTTTTTACATATTCATTTTCAACCACACACAATAAAACCTCTTACACGTAAATTCAAAATTTTCTCTATTTTTTAATCACACATTCTCTTAAAAATCACTATTCAAAACTCCATTTCACTCAAATAATGATTGTCAAATAAGGGTTTATTAATTTAGATAAAAAAATCAAAGTTTTAGTAAATTTTGATAAAATTTGATCGAATGTATTGTTAAAAAGTGTGAATCCATTAAATATGTAATTAAAATTAATTATTAACTTTAGTTTAGATTTCATTCTAATTTTTTTAGTGAAATCAAATAGGGACTTATTGGAAAACAATGCTAGATGGTAGTGGTAACTAAGGCTCAACAACGAAATCGTAAAGTCGAATCGATATCCATTTTTTTTTTTTTTGAAATTGTCGGTTTGAGTCTACGTGGATCTATCAACATTTTAATTTTGAATCGAACTAAACCGCTTCGAAGTAGTTTGATTTATGTTTCAATCTTTATGAATCGTTTCAAATTGCCAAGCCATTGAAAAATATGTGAAAATAAACTAATTTAAATTTTATCCTATTTAATTAAAACTAAACACGTCTCAGCTAAAACTAAACTCTATAGTGATTCGTCAATATTTGGATGAGATATGAGCATTGAATGATTCATAAAATGTTATAAAAAGTGTTATTGTGTTCGATCTTTCTATTAATTTTCATTTATTAGTTTTTTTTGTATCATTTAATTATAATCAATGAATTTATTTACTATATTTTTATCTTTATGGAGAGAATGAATTATGTGTTACAATTATAGATATTTCGCCAATTAGTATCGACAAGATGTTAAAATATTTCTATCATGTTGTTACATTATAAATTATAATGATTAAAATTACAGAACTTCGATTTGTAATATTTTAAATGATATTATTTATGTTTCAACGTGAAAATTTTAGGCTAATTTTTGTAATTTATCTTATTCGTTTTTTTAATTAAATAGTGATTTTAAAATATTTCTATCATGTTGTTGCATTATAAATTATAATGATTAAAATTACAGAACTTCAATTTGTAATATTTTAAATGATATTATTTATGTTTCAACGTGAAAATTTTAGGCTAATTTTTGTAATTTAACTTATTCATTTTTTTTAATTAAATAGTGATTTTAAATCGAACCAAATTGAAAAACATGGTTTGGATTGGTTTGATTTAGAAATTAAAGTGATTTGATTTTGTTTGGAAAAATTTCAAATCGTTCAAATGGAATCGTGTTTGCAAGGTGATGGTGGAATAACTAAAGAAGTGTCTTTTTATATTCTTTATTTTTATAAAGTTATTCCATTTTTTCTCTTTCTATTTTATCTTAGGGGGCGTTAGATTGTTAATATTTTTCATGAAGAATGTTTTTTTCCCATCTAATTTTCTACTTTTATACTGTTTGATTGACAATTTTTTTTCACGAAAAAATATCTTCTTACTTTTGATCATGTGACCATATCTTCTTTGAAAATGAGAAAGATATTTTATTTAGGGAGAAATATTTTTTATTTTCATATAATTCACTCTCTCTTTCTATCTCTCTTATATCCACTCCCTCATCTACCAACCAATAAAATATAGACAAATTTAATATTTTTTAGATTGAAAACTAAATCAATCAAACACATTTAATTAAATATCCATACAAATAAATTCAAGGCAATTAAGCCCCTGTTTGGGAGCCATTTTGGCCCAATTTTAATACAAAATGCGACAGTTTGTTTTTGTCAGTGGGACCCGCTTGTGCATTAAGTTCTGACTGCAATTGAACCATTTACTGGATTGACATTATTTACATAAAAATGAATTTTGTAAAAGGGCAAATTGGTCATTTTACATCATTTTGCTTGTGCCCCTCCCTGACATTAACATTGTGTAACGTCCAAAAATTTGCTAAACATTGGATACAGAATGAGCATCAAACAAGCACTGAATTTTCTAGAATTTATTTGGTTTTCCATACAAATTTCACGTTCATAATTAAACACACCCTTATAATATTTATTTTCTTTTCGTCGAGTAGAACAAATAATTCAAAATTTAAAGTTAGGATATCCAGTGTTATTGCTCCTCAACAAAAGACGAAAGTCAACAATATATATAAACGATCCACGATGCAACGGCTCATCAAACAATGCAATGAAACTACTAGCTAACAAAAGCTAACATTAATATGATGAGATTGTCCAGGTGGCACGTTTGATGAGGTGGCATATGTTCCCTAACCTATTGCCTTAGTAGCAAAGAGTTAATTTAATAGTCAATCACTACTATACGAGTTCGGTTACTAATTGCTCACCCGAAAATGAAAAAGTTGTCGATTGTTCACTTGCTTTTAGACAAATTTACTCATCAGTCGCCTTTTAAAATCCATCCATCCATATGAACAAAAAAATCCACGCGACAGACGAAAAGCATATGTGGACGTAATGAGTCTACTCATCCACCACTCATTTAAACAAAGTAAGATGCATCATTATGAGTGTTAGAATTGATGCTTACCGTTTTGGTGATAGGATGAGTACTTATTTTTAATCATGAGCTCAAGCAAACTTTTCTACATGAAAAAAGATTTGGAAAGAGCTTCTCAAACAAGCATAGTGGGATAACAATTTCTTTTTGCTAATACACTCAAATGCAATACATATAAGACCTTATTAATTGTCACGTGAAGCAGTGTATACATTACTATCCAAATTTTGATATTGATAAGTATATAGTCTTTATGTCTAGATATTAGACTAATGAGTACCTTTTTGAATTTAGAGTTCTAAAGACATACTGTGAGTTTATCCATTGTTATAAATAAATTGCTAGTGAATTAAACGTTCTTTTATTTTTGATCTCGGGATTCTACTTTTTATCTAATGCATATCTCCAAGTCCAATATTGATGATATTCCATCCCTTATCGTTATTAAAGTAATGAAATGTGTTAGTTACGTGTACTTCTCTTATTGTTGTCACGTTAAACTCGTGACAATCTAAATTTTTATCAATAATCAATAAAATAATATAAATTTCATCTTCGAACAGTTCTTTAAATATCCATTATGTTGTAATGCCTACTCGATTTATGCCTGTAGTGGATGATACCTGCACAAATGTAAAATAATAATAATAACAACAATAATAATAATAATAAAAAATAAAATAGGATACCGGTCCTTCTTCGAGCCCAATGACTCGAGTGGCCCACAAGATTGCAGTCAAATAGGCAAATACGACGCCGTTGACATCTTCTCCTATCGTTATTCCTCTTCATTTCCCCTGCAAACCAGAACCGAAAGAAACAGCAAATAGTTTTCAAACTTCCAGTGCATAAATGGCTTTCGCCACCCGATTATTTTCCAGATCCACTCGCCAGGTCTTATTATTTTTTCTATTTTCTTTTGTTTCCTGAATTTCTTCAGATCAGTCGGTCTTCTCGATCCCACCCAACAATAAATGACTTTTTTTTTTCTTTTTCTAATTTAACGCACGAAGGGGGTTGGTTTTATTAGAAGAAGCAATTTAAAAAAAACTGGGTTTTTCCTCCTATGATTCGGCGAAGATTTTCTTTTCTGTATTAATAGGTTTTTTTGTTATTTATATACAATGGGCAGAGGATTATGCGATTGGAGCATGTGATTCCGGCCCGTTCATTTGCTAAAGGAGCTGGCAGTGCTCCCCCTTCGTTAAAGGGTGATGGTGAGTTGTAATATTTGATTATTCTTTTGTTACTATTATTGTCGTTTTCGTTAGCCAGCTCTGGATACATTGGTTTTCGTACGATTGATTACACTGTACGTTGATGATGATGAAAATGCAAATGCAAATGCAAAGTCAAAGTCAAAGCATAATGCTTGGAAATGATCTTTCGGTATATATATGTAGAAACTATGTTTTGACAGGTTGAGACTGTGAATAGTAGGAAAGGTTAATAAAGTAGTCTTGATATCAGTCATGCTTGCCGGTGCTAGTGTTGTGGAAATTGATAAACAGGTCGGACAAAGAAATACCGTAATCTATTGACATCTGATGAATGTTTATGAACTTCGTTGAGCAACAAAATTTGAAATGTATGCA
The DNA here is from genome assembly GCA_903798385.1 of Fraxinus cuspidata. Classification (NCBI taxonomy): domain Eukaryota; kingdom Viridiplantae; phylum Streptophyta; class Magnoliopsida; order Lamiales; family Oleaceae; genus Fraxinus; species Fraxinus cuspidata. The sequence continues at coordinate 5,035 of CAIGRP010070062.1, forward strand.
TACATATAATGGCAGGAAAAAGGCTGCTTACCTAAGTCAAATTCAACAATTAATTTGAAACATATATTTTATACGCCCACAACTTTTCAATCACACTTTTCATTAACTTTTTTCAAAATCTGCTAAAAAACTAATTTTAATCCCCATCAAACAAGGGCTATATAAATAGTCTCAACTAGTACTTGCACGAAGGAGTTATGTAATAATGACATAGATGGGAATGCCATGTGTTGTAGAGGATTAAGTTATTACTTAGCATGTTCTGATTCCCAAATCGACTTTTTGGTCAGATGTGCTTGTACGGATAGTTAAAGAATTCATGTATTGATTACCAAGTTAGATGACTTATCATAGAGCAAGCAAGAAGGGATAAAGGTGCAAATCTATTGGAATTTTGGCAATGAAATCTTTACAACTATTTTTGTAATTCCATTGTAGTTGGGATAGCTAGATAAGGATCCGTTTTGTTGTTTGTGCAGTATTTTAAATTCCTTCACTGTTGCTTTTCACTTCATTTATTTCGGAGATGCTTGCAATGATCATTTATAGTTTTATAAATGTGACGAATTTGGGAAAAAGACGTAACTACATTTCCTCAAATCTTTGTACCTGGTTGTATACTTATATTTTGTTGGCTTGTATGTCTGTCACATGGGGTGGATAGGAGAAGATTCAAGCCATCATAGTCTTTGGTATCTCTCTTCGTTTTTAACCTGGAAGTAGAGTACAATGGTCGGCTCTTCATCTTATATTTATGATTTTAATTTACACACTGGCAAAGTTGATTAAGCTCCCGTCCACCTTTGGCACCACATGCTCAAAAATAACAAAAAGGAAACTGAAAGAAAGAAACCTGAAAATGAGAATTGTCAAATTTTGAGATACTGCTCTTCCTGTTTGTTATGGAGCTTTGAACACGTGTTTTAAAGCTATTGAATAGAGAACGTGTTAAACACTCTAGTATTTCTTAAAATGAGTTTAAGAACAAAAGAAATAGTTTTTTCTTGGAATTGGTGGTGTTACATGTGTAAGGGAAGGTAAAAGGTATTGAATAATAACATTGCGTGCACATTTGTGCACATTTGCTCTGTAGTATTAGGCGGTACTCGACACAATGTCCAAGATTATAGTTTCTTTTTCTTTCTTAGACCCCATTCGGCATGGGCTTTTGAAATGTCAAAAGGAACTTTTGAGACCCAAAAACAGCTTTCGGACATATTTGGCTACTTTTATTAAGTACGTTTTCTAGTTAGAAGTGTTTTTAGAGGAAGTTAGTTCAATGTGACTTCCTTTAAAAGTACTTCTGAAATATGAAATACTTTTAAAAATTAGTTTTCAAATAAAGATTAAGGTAGCTTCCTTCAAAAGTTTTTTTAGAGGAAGCAAGGAAAAGTAACTTTTGAAGGAAGCAAGGAAAAGCAAAAACTATGTCAACGGGCCCTTAATAGTGCCTATCAAATCTATCTTACTAAACGTGATTGGTGAATAAATACTCATGATATTACTTGAGGTATCTGCTGGAAGGAGTGAAGTCTGTCAGGGATATGTGCTGACTTGGAACTTGTTCTGTTGAATCTCATCGTAAAACCTTTGCATCATTTGATTTTACTCATGCTTTTATGGAGCTTCTGGTTAGGGACAGTCTAATTTTTAAAATACGAATATTTATATAAATAATTCTATTATTGTAGGATTGCCTTGAACTTATTATCAACATCGTCTTATTTGTTATAACCTAATGGATTCCCAATTTCTTTCTAGATTTGTCTATAGCTGTTGATGAATAGTATTAAATTTGTCTTTTATTAGCAATTTTAAGGTCACACTATATCAAATGTTTCATTAGCCAACTGGATTATGTGCTACTTATATTGTTTTAAATTTATGAGCTTCTGACTGTTGCACATATATTTGAAGAGATGCTGAAGGGCATTTTTCTGGAGGTTAAGAAAAAATTTGATACAGCCCTTGGGATTCTCAGAAAAGAAAAGATCACCATAGATCCTGACAATCCCACTGCAGTGGCTGAATATGCGAAAGTCATGAAGACTGTAAGAGAGAAGTAAGATTTTCTTGTCAATCTCGGTTGTTGTTTGTGTATTTATATTTAACGAATTGAAAAATATCTTTCAAAGAAAAGAGAATGGGCAAGTAAAATTCTAGAAAAGTCCTCACTGTATAGTGTATCTGTGAAAAGTGCATCACATCAGCTATTTATCTGTTGGACCAATGTTTAGGTTATCGTTTCTTGCACGCGTTTGTCGTATATCATTTTCACACAAGTAACACAGCTATAGGAGCATTGAGATATATTATCAACTTATTGTGCGGTATTATTATTATTATTATATACAGAGTGGGTGATTGTTTGATCACAATGCTGGTCATAGATGCACTTCCATAAGTTATATTCTATTTACTTTTGACTTTTATACTTGTAGTCTTTTGCTGCTTGTGGTTTTTATTTTTTTTCGTTGTTTGTACTAGTGGATTCATGGAATCATCCTTGGACTGTATCTTTTGTTTCTTATAAGTTGATGAATCTATTTCCTTGTATTTTTGAAAAATTGCATGCTTTGATCCTTCCAAAAAATATATAAGCATCCTATTATTGAGCCTTCCTCATCATACAGCCCTGTTTGCTGATTATTTGAATTTATTGTACCTTCAGGGCTGATCTCTTTTCGGAGTCGCAGAGGATCAAATACACTATTGAAACAAGAACACAAGGTATTCCAGATGCTCGAACATATTTGCTGACGTTGAAGGAGATAAGGATCAAGTATGTATTTCCACTTTATCTGCTGCATTGCACTTTAAGCGCCCCTTAATTGTTCATGATATAGGTTTTGGATTTCTTCTATGTTTCTAGATGATTTTTCTCTACGTCATAATTTTGCAGAAATAGATATTTGAATATAGAAATTATGTGATTCTTGATTTCCCACGTTAAAACAATATGGGATAATGTTCTGTACTGAAGGATTGATTTTGTTGCTCATTCCATCTGTTTTTACTCCACTTGTATTCATTTTCTTTGTTTCTTTCTTTCTCCAGGAGAGGCCTTACTGATGAACTGGGTGCAGAGTCTATGATGATGGATGCATTGGACAAAGTTGAGAAAGCACTAAAGAAGCCTCTTTTGAGGAATGATAAAAAGGGAGTGGCCCTCCTTATGGCAGAGTTTGATAAAATCAACCAAAAGTAAGTTCCAGGAGGCAAGCTTACAAAATCTTTGATCAATACTATAAAGCGTTAAATACTAGAGGTCACCGAAGTTTCAGCGAAAATTCTTGTTGGTCACTACATTTTTTTTTACTGAACTTAAACTTTGTTAAGCTTTTGTTACTTGGTCGATATCCTCCAATTTGATATAGCAGAAAAGGTGATGCATAAATAGACTGTAACGTCAGATTTGCCATTAGTTAAGTTTACTAATGTGGATAGAATGACTAAATTGTAACAAATGTTTAAGTTTAGTTAACAACTTGAAACAAAAATTTAATTTAGTAACCAAGTTAGAACAAAATGAAGTATAGTGATCAACATAGGACTTAGTAACTCGCTTAATTGAATAAGATGAGGCCAGTTCACCTCAACAAATTTCAGAGGCATCACATCATGATAAATCTATTGCATTGTTTAATTCTGGCTCTTTATCACCTGATTATACTTTCTCTGTGTTTTCCACTTGCGGTCATGTAGGCTCGGAATTCGTAGAGAAGACCTGCCCAAATATGAGGAGCAGTTGGAACACAAAATTGCAAAAGCACAGCTGGAGGAGCTGAAGAAGGATGCTCTTGAAGCAATGGATACTCAGAAGAAGAGGTCTGGATTCTACAGGGTTTTATTTTGTTACAATCTTAGTGGATCTTTATATTCTCTGCCTTGGAATCCTTCTCCTCTCCCCGTCTATACCCAGCCTCAATTTTGTTACATACAATTTGTATTCAGAGAGTTTATTTCATTTAAATATTTACAGGGAAGAGTTCAAGGATGAAGAGATGCCAGATGTGAAGTCTTTAGATATCAGAAACTTCATCTGAGACCGGAATTTATTTCCATCTCATTTTGTTCACTTGGCCTTTTCCATTATGGCATATTTGAGAATCTCCTTTGTTGAAAGGATACTGATTGGAGAGTAACGAAGGCATAACAACCAGGGTAACCATGTCATTAATAATAGTAGGCCAGAAAATTACATTTTGAATCTTGGTCTCGTTGCATGTTTGTTCTTATTTTCTGCATGAGATATTGGATGAAGTCTGTTATTCTGCCATTGAAGAAGAATGATCTGCGTATGTGCATGTTCATTTCCATTTCATTTCTGAAACCCTATTGCTTTACATTAAAGATCAACAGATTTTATACGGTAAAATTTGACATCCCACTCGACAAGGTTGCAAAAGAAAGTCCGTTATTTAATAAACAAACACTTGACAGAATTTAGGTACACGGTATTGGATATGATTGAACCGAGGCATTTCTTTCATGATTTTGCAATTGCCCAACCTTGTTAATGTCTTCTAAGGCCTTCTAATGGAAACCAGCCAGCCAGGATTTGGAATCTAAAATAAATCGAAGATGATATTATGCACGGATTAATTTGTTGATAATAGATGCCCTTTTATCAACTTCAATGGCATATCTGATCAAATGCACAATACAGAATTTATCCGTTGTGTGCCGAATGTTTGTTTATTCGATAACGCACTTTCTTTTGCAACCTTGTGGATTGGGATGTCAAACGTTTAAGGGTTGTTTCCTTGTGTTTCAGTTTTGAGTTTTGAATTCATTTTGAATTTTGTGTTTTTAGTGTCCATTTTGAGATTGTTGAAAATGTATTCTTTTTGGCATTTTGATAACACCCAAAACGCGTTTTGAAAATTTTGATAATTTACCTCTTCCCCATTTTCGAAAACGCGTTTTTAAAAACAGGTTAAAAATTTGTAAAGAAAACTCAAAACGACAAATTTGTCATTTTGGGTGTTTTCAGTTATAATCAAGTCACAATTTTCAAAACGCGTTTTGAGCGTTTTCAAAATAATTTTTCAAAATGCCAAAAAGAACACATTTTCAAAAATCTCAAAATGGACACTCAAAACACAAAATACAAAATGANAAACAATTTTTCAAAATATCAAAATGAATACATTTTCAAAAATCTCAAAATGGACACTCAAAACACGAAACACAAAATGAATTCAAAACTCAAAACACAAATCTGAAACACAAAGAGAACAGCCCCTTAGTTTTTGATAACATTTCCTAGGAAAATTTGTTGGAATCTTTACAAAATAATTCTACATTATAAATTATTGAGATTAAGATTGATGAGGGAAATTGCTAGAATCAAATTCGTTGAAACAAAGACTTGATTTGTTAATCAACGACTAAATAAAAATTTGTCAATTTTTACGGTAGTAATAATTCGTAAGACATGATTCTTGAAAGCATAGTTTCTTATCGTATTCAACCAAATATTCCAATGAAAATATTAATTAGAAGGCTAATACTCATTATTAAAACCAATTATTTGAAATTGAAAATCATGGATTTTGCTTGCACCGCAACAAATGCATATTTGGTGAAATTACTTGACAATATGTGAAAAACAGATATCTACAATCATATTCCATTCATAAAAAATTTGGCTGCATTTCGTCTCCATAGCATTATAACAATAAAGCCTGCCAGAACAAGAGAAAATGAGCAAGGATTGGATTGAAATCCATTTTTCAGAATGCAGTTTAGGGCGAATCAATAAGAATATCAAGAAATGACTGGCTTCCCCTCCAATCGACAGTTGCAGCAATTTCATTGACGCTCAATCACTCAACATGGAGTTGATTAGGGTTAGGCGTTGGAGTTGGGTGGTAATGTGGATCGAGGAAGATGAATATTTTTGCCAATTTACAAATTTTTAGATGAAAATAGTAAGAAATCCTTTTAGGCACATTCATTAAAGGTTTAGGACCTAAGTTGCTCATTTTTGAAAGGTTTGGCACCTTCTATGCAAATTTTCCTTTTTCTAATTAATTATTAATTAAAGTTAAAATATCATTTTGTCCTTCCTTTAAAATTTGTCAAATTATGGTCAGATGTTTATTTTTGCTAAACTAACATGCCTAATGTCCTTTTACTACACAATTTTGAAAAGCTTGAAATCTCCACAACGACAATCTAAAGGTTTGGACATGATCTTCACACTTTTAAAGTGTTTTGAAACCTCCACTACAATAATTCCTATTTTATAACTTTGATCGTCCCTTTTTTCAATTTTTGTGAAACTAGTGAGACTCGATGATTAAATTTTTATAGACATTCATGAAAATTAATGAAATGTACGGTTGAAAAGTTGTGAATCTCATAAAATGTGTTATTAAATTAATTGTTAATTTAGACTTCAAATTTTTATTAACATTTTTAGCAAAACCAAACATTGTCTATAATAGTTATTTCATAATGCCAGAATTATAAATAAAACTTTATTTCCTCATTTAAAATCAAATCGTAAAAGAAATTTTGCTGTCGTTTACATGTTCAAAAAACAGTTGAACAGCGTCCCATCTTCATAATTATTTTCCACTATACCTGTCCAATCCCGCAGCAGAAGAAACATACAACAAAACCAGAGTGGGCTACAAGAGGCAACTGTAACCAATCCCAATGGCAAGGGGCTACCCAGAGCAAAAAGTAAGTCAGGAATAAGTTTCGCCATTGCCACATCTCTCTAATCACTTTCGCCTTATCATGCTCTCTCCTGTCAAGCTTCTCCCTTCGACTCTCTGTCCTTCCATCCTATCTGTTAGGCTCAAGGCAACTTCTTAATGCTGTTATCATCAAAACTATTGAATCTTGAAAAGGTTTTTTAATTTGACCAGGAGTCTCCACTCTTCATTGGACAGGTCATCCTGTAGATAATCACGAGTCAGCAAAACTATGCTTAAAATTATAATGGACCTAGAGCGGAAAATGTGTGTATTCTCCTTGCATACAAAGAAAGACCCAAGTCGAATTTTTTCCATACCCGATAATTAGCTTTAAGGACATCAATTGATGTCCTAGAAATTCGGCTGACAAGCTAATCTTCAAGCTCAAAATGCCTGCCAAACATCTGCTGCTGTTCATCAGAACTACTGCCAACTATCTGAGGATGCATAAAAAAATTGAGGTTCAGAAAGAGGAGGACTAAAAGAATTGGGGTTCAAGCTCAAAATGCCGATTACACCTTTTATATTTTGTATCTCCATCATACCTTAATAGCGACATTTTGTCCTCTCTTAGCATAGTCCAGAGGCTTATGGTTGTTCCCCACAGAAGCAATCCGACCAATATCAATGAAATCCTTTTGGGGAACACATATTGGAGTTCCAACCTGTTTTAAGTTTTGAAAGTAGAATGATGAGCCAAATAAAAGATACAAGGCAATCAAGCAGACAAAGACACATTGGAACATAGAACAATGCAATTAAAGCAAAGTGAATAAACCCTTAGAAGTGAAAGCATGGAATACTTCCATGTGGTCAGACAATTAGAGAATGCATGGGCAACAGAAAGAAGAAAGGAGATGAATGATCATTTGTGTGCTAACTATAAACTAAATGAATTATGAAATATATACACTAAGAAACCACTTAATTTGGAAGCACTTCTCTTCTCATCATCTCATGAACATGTATAATGATGACTAGAAGCACACTGCATAACTTAAGACATCAAATCTATTCAATCATACATCTATATATATCTAGAGAGAAGGTAGCAAATCAAGAGATAACCAAAATGTAATCAAACAACTATGAACCCATCCCAACATATGCAAGATTCAAAAGTTAGCAAATCATGAGAGCACAAATCGAAAGAAAGGATCTACTTTCTTATTAATAATGTACTTATTTTCACTTGAATTAAAATTTACTAAAATCAAGTCCTACATAAGATACTTCATGGATAACTGAAACTAATGAGTGCAAAGAACTATACGTAACAAACACATATATTGTTCAGTATATCAAGAAACATATAGAATAACCCATCAATAATACTACCTTGATAATTCCTTCAAGAACATCAACTCCCAAAATAATTGGGTCTTTCTTGTTATAGACGCAATTTGGCACAATCTTGAGAACACAAGGAAATACTGCATCTTCAGCGGTTTCCTGTTTCATTTCCTCCTTGAGGTTATCAATATAGGCCTTGAACTGATCAAATAAGTGATATTTAATATCAGCAATAAATATTTTGACACCAAGTTCATCTGCAAGTTCCCGAGCCTCTGGTGTGACTTTAACATCAAAAGCCAAAATTGTTGCAAACTCTTTCTTCTTCTCTAGCATGACGCTAGACTTCATGACATCCTTCTTATGTACGGGGCCTATGCCTATACCACCAACAGGTATCTTTACTTCTGGGGTCTTCAAGAACTCCAGCAAGGCCTCCAGAGAACCAAGGGTGGATGCTTGAACATAAACTCCTTCACCGCTTTTATCAATCCGGCTCGGGCTCGGCTCGAAAAAAGCCCGACTCGGGCCCTGCTCGAAAAAAGCCCGGCTCGGACCCGGCTCGGGCCAAGCCCCATTTTGGGACATCGGCTCGAGCCGGGCACGGTTCGGGCTCGTCACTGGCGTGACTAAATAATATATATAAAAATTAATTAATTTTTTTTAAAGTTTAAAT
>CAIGRP010070071.1:0-15978 GCA_903798385.1 Fraxinus cuspidata
TAAGTTTGAGATTAATTGTCGAAAAAGTTTCAAAAACCAATTCACCCCCATCTTGGTTAGTTATTCTTGGATTATCAGTGAGGAGTTTGATTACTCATTCTACCTTGCTAGAATCACTATGGGGTGAAGCATTAAAGAGCACAGCGTATATACTCAACAGAGTACCAACTAAAGCCACTAATAAAACTCCTATGAGCTTTGGACGAACAAGAAGCCTAGTTTGAAGCACGTACACATTTGGGGATGTCAAGCTGATGCAAGGTCCTATAGGCTAAATGAAAAGAAACTGGACACAATAACTATAAGTTGCTATTTTATTGGATACTCTAAAAGGTCTAGGGGCTACAAGTTTTATAATCCCACAACTAAGGGAATTTTTGAGACAGGAAATGCCCGGTTCTTTGATGATGTTGAGTTTACGAGGAGAGAAATGGTTATAGACTTTGTCTTTGAGGAGGAATACGTTGAAATTCCTCCAATTGCCACTGACAANTACGTTGAAATTCCTCCAATTGCCACTGACAATGATCAAGATCAGGTTTCTATCCCTGACATTTTTCAAGAAGTAACTCCGAATCAAGACAATGTTGTTGTAACTCCCTCTAAATGTCAACAACTTGTTCTAAAAGAACAAATTTTACAGCATCAAGAACCAATATCATTAAGAAGATCCACTAGAGAGAGGAGAAGTGCGGTTTCAGATGATTACATCGTATTTCTTCGAGAACATAAAGTTGACATTAGAGTGGTGGAAGATGATCCGATCAACTTTCATCAAGCCATGGAAAGTTCTACTCTCAAAAGTGACTCGATGTCATGAAAGAAAAGATGAAGTCTATGAAGGAAAACAACATGTGGGACCTCGTTCCATTGCCTAAAAGTGCGAAACTCATTGGTTGCAAATAGATATTTAAGATCAAGAGAAATTCGAAGGGAGATGTGGAGAGGTATAAGGCTCTTCTTGTCGCAAAGAGCTTTACACGGAAAGAAGACATCGATTATAAAGAGACTTTTTCTACGATTTCTTCGAAAAACTATTTCAGGATTATAATGACATTGGTAGCGCATTTCAATCTTGATTTATATCAGATGGATGTTAAGGCAGCGTTTCTCAATGGTGACATTGATAAAACAATCTATATGGTGCAACCAGAAAACTTTGTATCGAATGATGCAAAGTAAATGGTTTGTAAACTAAAATAATTCATCTATGGACTCAAACAAGCCTCCCATCAATGGTATTACGAGTTTTATTCAAGTGATCATCTCATATGGTTTTGAGATGAATTTGATCGATGATTGTATATACCAAAAGTTCAGTGGGCGCAAATATATTTTTCTGGTTTTATATGTCGATGACATATTGCTTGCCGCAACGATATAGGCTTATTACATGAAATCAAGAGATTTCTAGCAAGAAATTTTGAGATGAAAGGTCTTGGTGATGCCTCTTTTGTATTAGGAATTTAAATACACCAAGATTGTTCTTGGGGTATTTTTGGATTATCACAAAAGGGCTATATCAAAAAGGTATTTAAAAGATTTGTCATGCAAGATTAAACCAGGTGAAACCTTTGTGGCTAAAGGAGACAAGTTCAGTTTAAGTCAATACCCCAAAAATGACTTGAAAATTAAAGAAATGCAGAAGATTCCTTATTCTTCGGCTATATGGAGTCTAATGTATGCTCAGGTTTGTACGCGTCCAGATATAGCGTACATTGTTGCGATGCTAGGGAGATATTTAAGTAACCAGGGAATGGACCATTGGAAGGCAGCCGAACGAGTCATGCGGTATTTACAAAGAACAAAGGACTACATGCTCACATACAGGAGATCAGATCAGTTAGAGATCATCGGTTTTTCTGATTCCAATTTCGCGGGATGCTAAGATAGTAGGAGATCCCTTTAGGCTATATCTATCTGCATGCTGGAGGTGCTATTTCATGGAAGTGTTCTAACCAGACACTCATAGTTACTTCCACCATTGCAGTGAAGTTTGTATCGTGTTATGAGGCATTAAACCATGGAATATAGCTGCGAAATTTTGTCACTGGACTGCGCATCATGGACAGTATAGAAAGACCACTCAAATATAGCTGGGAAATTTTGTCACTGGACTGCGCATCATGGACAGGATAGAAAGACCACTCAAGTTATTTTGTGACAATAAATCAGCAATGTTGTATTCCAATAACAACAGGAGCTCGACGAAGTCAAAACATATAGAGATCAAGCTCCTGGCTATTAAAGAAAGAGTTCAGAGTGGACAGGTGTCAATAGAGCATATCGGGACAAACTCCATGATTGCGGATCAACTTACTAAGGGATTGATACCTAAAGTCATTCATCAGCACACTACTCATATGGGTGTAATTTCTCTTGAGAATATCTAGTTTCAGTGAGAGTTTGTATTTATGTGCTTTCCATTTTTGACACATCTATTGTCATTTAGGATCTGATTTATGATTAACGTATTTTGGTTATAAAGTTTTTGGTTTATTATCTATGAACTTATTTGAAAATGATCTCACTAAGGTATTAAGGTGGACCAGTTGGAAATAGCCATGTTAAGATCACATTACATGTAATTTCCATGCTACTCATCCATGCTTGATCCATGTCGTTCAGCTATGTCAATATGTGACCATTGATGGGTGTAATTACGATATAAGTAACGAAAACCGCTTTGATCCTATGTTGATATTATTGATGGATCAAATTGTTAGGGGATGCATTCGGTAATGGTAGTAAAATTCTGAGTACTCATAAGGTTTTTTTTTAAAGCACAAATATAAGGTAGCACATATAGCCCAAGTAAGAGATTGTAAAGATTTTAATCGAACATGTGGGCTTATATGTGAAATATTGTGTATTAACTTAAAAGGCTATCAATTTTGGTAAAGCCCGTTTAAAGTGATCGAATAAGGTTTCGATATTTTGGGTTTTGAAGCATCTAATTAAAGTATGAGCATTTATGTATAGAGACCAGGTATGTTTCTAATTTCATAATGGGTCGAATTAGGTCAATGGGCCGTTAGTGTGTGTGTGTGTATATATACACACGGTTATGGTCCCCGGATTATACGTGAATTATTCATTCTATTCTGACTCTTATCTTCAGAGAGAAACAAAGAAACAACGTGTTGATCTGGAAGACTAAAACCGTAGGATTCATTCATTGTATTAATCATGTCTATTCAGGTACGCTTCCGCTTTGATTCACAATTCTTGATGATCCAACATGAACGATCGTTATGATGGTAAAAGTTTTTCCCACCATAGCCATCAAGTTCTATATGGTTTTACAACTTGCCCATTTTTGCCGTTTCAACCACTTTTAGCCATCAAGGAGCTAACACATAGTAAGATTAAGATGGATTAGAATAACAAGTTGTTGAGTGTTTATGCCCAAGTTCTATATGGTTTTATATGAGTTGTAACAAGTTCTAGCGGTGCACGTTGACCTTTTTCAACAAAAATAATGTTCGCACCATTTTTCGCCATTAGGGACTTTGAGGAGAATTAGTTTCCTCTACTAACTGATTAAGGAATTTTGAACTTAGGTAAGCCTCAAAAAATTATCAAATTTTTTATTTGATCATTTGTCATAAACAAGTTGGATGTGCAGCATGCGCCATGCGTGACACAGGACACTTACATCTGTATAATAAAGTAGTGTAGAAATTATCAACAAATAAATAAAGTATTGAATGGCGATTTCTTAAATAGACTACAAAACAAAGTCGTAAACTAGTATACATATATTACTCTCAGAAGTATATTAGGATATTAGGCTAAAATTTTTGGATTGGATCAAGTGGCTAAACGTACTTAAGTAGTAGCACAACGGGCCAGTTTGAATATATTTAAAGTTTTACAGATGAAATTCAGAATTTTCAGGATTTAAATTCTATTAAAACAATTAACACAAGATATTAAAATTTATAGTGCTACTTAAAAATAGAGTATCCCAGTTCCTTCCATGTGAAGTAAAAAAAAAAGAAAGAACGAAATTTTTTTTAATAAACCCGAAATATACCATTTCCTTTTTTAAGGATAAATTATATTTATAAACTCTAACTACATTCTTCTGACAACAAATCAGAGTGGCGCGTTCGAAGTGTGGTGGGCCCATAACCCACAGGTAACAGCATCGAAACCCGGCTCTGATAAGAAATAGAGAAGTCTTCCCAATTGAACCTCTTTTGCCAAATTTATTTTGCTCTCATACGACGTCGCACGTCTCAATCAGGCCAAAGATTCCCATATAATTTGGACCATGTTTCAGCCAATAACAGCAGATCAAAATATCAAAAGGCTTTTGATGAGAACAAGAAGACAAAATGATTTAGTTCTCGTTCAAAAACTCCTACTCCCCATATGAGAAAATGAAGGCAAATTTGAAAGCAATTATACACAAAAGCTGTTTTTTTTTTTTTTTGGTTAATTTCATTGCTCAAAAATGTTAAGATGATGTGATTATCTTGAATTAAAAATGTTATTTGGTACTTTAAATTGGATGAACAAATATATTTTGTTATACGGCTCTCAATTCTATCGTGCTTATGTTCAATTCATCTTACTAAATGTTATTATTCACTTCACCTATTTTTTCCTATTTTTGTAGTTGGGTAATACATAACACACATTAGGGGTAAACGCGATTCAATTTAGATGATTTTGTATCATATTTTCAACTCAAAAAATTTCATGCTTTTTGAATTTTTTTTTTCAAATCAAACTAACCATTTTATTTTTCCAACCAAACTATTATTTTTGGTTTGGTTTGATTTTAATCCGCAGTTTATTTATCAGTATTATAGTAATATATTTAAAACAAATTAACATATAAGTTTAAATAAGAACTAATAATGTTAAATGTTAAATAACATTTATATTTGTTTGAAATTCGAAATACAAACAAAAAGGCTTCTAGTATGATTTGCTGCCGTAATTTTGTTGAATTATAATTTAGATTATCAAAAAATATAAGATTTTGAAGAAGAAATTACATACAAACATGTATTCAAGTTTTTCAAATAAAAAATCATATGTAATATTTATTTAACAAAAAATCAGGTAATAATTTAATTTATGAAAAATAATAATAATAATAATAATAATAATATAAAATTAAATAAAATTAATTTACCTACCCCCACTCCCAAACCCTAACATCATTCCAGTCTCTTCTCCTTCGTCTCTATCTCTTTATCTAAGTTCACAGTCGCCACCGCCACCGCCACCACTTGCACCACCACCACTAACAACAAATAATCAACAGTTATCTCAAAACTAGATCATAGGAAAAAGAGATCACCCAAAACCATCTTAAAACCATCATCACCACCCTTCATGTCGATAATCAATACAAACCATACTATAGTTGCTCAATATTGTCTTGGTGTTGCCGTCCACAGAGAGGCCCATCGCACTCCACAAATCACCCCATCACCCCTCCACAAATCACCCCATCGCCACTACACTACTTCTTAAGTATGGCAATTTGGTGCAAGGCAACGACTGTGCGCCCATCGTCGTTGCTTTCAATTTGAAAGTGGTTGACCCACAACAGCGCAAATATTTTATTTCCTTCTTTCAAAATGTATGAGTTTGATTTCTCTGATGATTGTGGTGGTTTGTGTGGTCGATGGTTGTTGTGGTGATGTTTTTTTACGGTTGTTGTGGTGTGTGGTGGTAGTTTTGCGATTGGGGGATGACAACTGTGGCATATGTGGTGGTGGTTGCAAGTGGTGCTGTGTTGGTGATGGTGGCGCTATCAAGTGGTGATGGTGGTCGTGATGGCGGTGGCTGTAGTATGTGACCAACTATTTAATTGTGACCTAAAAATTCAATAATTTGTGTACAACTAATTTGAAAATCTGTGATCGACAAATAAATTGTGAAATATTTAGTATTTTTTATTTGTGACCGATGAAATAAATTGTGACCTATCAAAATTTATGATTGTGAATATGACCAATTAATTTGATAATTAATTGTATAATTGTGACCTTAATAAATTTAATTAATAAAATATTTGTAATTAATTAATTAATACCTGAATTTTGAAACTTAAAACCTGAAAGCTAAATTGCCCTATACTTAATGCTTGACTTGTGAATTTTTCCCCAATTTTAATTTAGTTTACATACCGGGTCGGGACGTGTGTAGTGGACTCGTAAAATCTTGGGCGGGTAATAATGAACCTAAAATACTTTATATGATTATTTCTATGGACTGGTTGTAATTTGTATTGTTAAATTGATTTTTTTTTTTTTTTTGAAAAGTGAAAACTGTAAAATTTATAATTTAATAAAATTAATTTTTTAATTAAAAATTAAAAAATAGTTTAATTCGATTTTATGTAGTTTTTTGAAAATTGAAACTTAACCAAACCAATTGGTTTGAAGGAAAAAATCGCGGGATCACATGAACGGGAACCAATGGTTTTAAACCTTCGGGTTTAATTCGATTTGCAATTTCAAGATGTTTTTGTGCACCCCTAACACACATTACTAAAGTAGAACCTAATAATTAAAAGGGATTAGAACCAACTTAGACCTCTTAGGAGAGTATTCATTTGCACTCTTTATTTTTTTCCTCTCCATAAGCTAAAACTTATTTTAAGAGTTTCTGGGAATTTTTCATTTATCAAAGTCAAAACAAAATTGGAACAAGATTTGACATTTTTTTTTCTTCATTCCGATAGGTTCATCACTCTTGAGGAGATTATTCCACTATTCAATATTCAACACAAGTACATCCTTATTTTGGTCATGCATCACTTTCATAACGGGCTTTCCTATCCCTACCAAGACATGCCACAACAAGGAAAAGACAAGGAAGAAAAAAGTAAGAAAATGAAAATTTTCACCCACTTCGAAAACATCATGACAGAATAAAATAAATTGTGCTATCAAATAACTAAAGTGAAACTATTAGAGCTGTGGATATAAAATTTGTACATATAGTTAGTTAATTCTGTTAGTTAGTAGCCAGTGGGATATTATCGAATGCTATTTATATGAAAAATTCCAATTGTACAATCATTAGGGAGGTTGTAATTTTGGCCCCACACTAATTAGAGAGGTTGTAAAAATTACAACTTTCCTAATGATTGTACACCTAGCATTATTGTATATGTATAGCTTGCTCGTATTGCATTTTCTGTAAGATTGAATGAATGAAGAATTTACAGTTTACATTTCAATTCTAAATCTAATATGATACCAGAACACTTCCCTCCCATACTCTTCTTTCTTCCTCACAGATTCAATTGATCTGTTGCTTGATCTCGTCTTCATATGGAGTCACTACAATCCGAAAATCGGTCTGATTCAAGGTCATCGCTGAACAAATCGGTCATTGATGAACCTTCAAGCCCTTACTTCCTACATCATTAGATAGTCCGAGATTAAATCTGGTATCTCAACAGCTCACCGGGATAACTATGCCTCCTGGAGCCATGCAATGACAATTGCATTATCGATGAAAAATAAACTAGGATTCGTGGATGGAACAATATCCAAATCGAAAGGTGCGAATTCTAATCTAATTAATTCATGGATTCAAAACAACAATATAGTCATTTCATGGATTCCGAACACCATTTCTAAGGACATTTCTGCTAGCGTAATATATGCAACATCTGCATATGAAATCTGGAATGATTTGAAGGACAGATTCCAACAGAAGAATGGGCCACGTATTTTCCAATTAAGGAGAGAATTGATGAATCTGGTTCAGGATCAAAACAATGTTAGCATATATTTCACTAAACTCAAAACGATCTGGGAGGAATTGAGTAATTATCGTCCTAATTGTAGCTGTGGAAAACGTGCATGTGGTGGTGTGAAAGAGTTGAATAATCACTATCAAATAAAGTACATAATGTCATTTCTCATGAGGTTAAATGACTCATCCTCTCATGCTAGAGTACAGATATTGCTTATGGATCCATTGCTTCCAATCAATAAGGTTTTTGCCTCGATAGCACAGGAAGAAAATCAGAGAAAGATAAATACACAGATAAATGTTGGAACTAATTTGAATGGAGCTGCTACCTTTGTCTTGAAAGCTGATGACATCAAATCAGTAAATAATTCTAACTCAAGGTTTGGAAACAATGAAAACGTCGAAAAGAAAGAGAGACCGTATTGCACTCATTGTAACTTCCATGTTCACTCCATTGATAAATGTTACAAGATCCATGGATATCCACCTGGTTACAAGACAAAACAAGATCAAGGGACAACTTCCAAAATAAGCCAGGTTCTAATGCTGTTAACTAGTTTTCTGCATCAGTTAAATGTTAGACTGAGGATAAGCAATTCGATCAACAGCCAAGCTTTGGGAACTTTGTTCAAAACTTAGATTCCAACTAGTATTAGTAGTTAATGTCCATGTTATTTACTCACTTGGCATCAAGTTCAAATATCACTACCACTGATTAGCAGGACGGCAAAGTCATTTCATATGCTGTAGGTATAAGTTATTCATAACAATTGATCCTGTGTTTTCATCTAAAGACACTTGGATAGTAGATTCAGAAGCAATTAAACATGTACGCTATATTGCTGCTGCCTTCTTGTCAATGAGAATCATTGATAATTCTACAATTACATTGCTAAATCACACACAAATCCCAGTAAGGCTGTGTGGAGATGTCAAGTTGAGCCCAAACATTATTTTACGTGATGTTTTGTTTGTGCCACAATTCAAATTCAATTTGTTGTCTGTTAGTGTTCTAACACTTGGATCACAACTCACCATCAGCTTCTTTCATGATCATTTCAACATTCAGGAGGCCAAAACAAGGAGGATGACTAGTATGGGTGATCATTTACAGGACTTATATGTTCTTGATGCAAAAGTTCTAAACACAGTTTCAAACATTTTTGTTAATAACGTTTCAGTACATGTATGACACAATAGATTAGGCCATCTTTCCTTTAAAAGACTGTATAGTTTGAAGGACAATTATTATGTGATGTTACAAAGTTAAATAAAAATATTCCTTGTAACATATGTCTACTTGCAAAACAAAGAAGGTTGTCTTTTGATTTAAATAATCATCTGTCAAATCATCGTTTTGATCTTATTCATTGTGACATTTGGGGGCCGTATCAAGTTACATCACACACGGGGTATAACTTTTTCTTGACTCTAGCTGATGATTGCTCAAGATTCACATTGATCTACATGTTGCAACATAAGTTAGATGCAACAGTGGTCATTCCAAGATTATTTAGTATGGTGAATACTCAGTTCAATGCCAAGATCAAGGCATTTAGACAATGCTCCAGAATTAGCATTCAAAGAATTCTTTGCTGAAAGAGGTACAATGCATCAATTCAGTTGTGTTGAAAGACCACAGCAGAATTCGATTGTGGGGCGCAAACAGCAGCACGTTTTGGATGTTGCAAGAGCTTTATATTTTCAGTCAAGACTCCCAATCAAGTTCTTGCCTGAATGTGTATTAACAGCCACTTTCATGATCAACAGAACTCCATCCCCTATCTTGAAGCACATAACGCCTTATGAAGTCCTACACAATAAGTCAGCACATTATTCTGTACTTAGGGTGTTTGGATGCCTAGCATTTGCTTTCACATTGTCTGCACACATAAACAAATTTCAACCTGTGTGTTTTTTTTAGGATATCCATCTAGGGTCAAATGATATAAACTTTATGATGTAGTTTCAAAGAAGATTTTCTTATAACGAGATGTCACATTTCATTAAACAATATTTCCCTTTCATACTGTTATTGGAGATGATCACCTTACACATCCTTTTCCTGACTTAGTTCTACCAGTCCCATCTTTGTTCATTCCTCAAGTTACGAGTGCTGAATCAATCGAACATATTACTGACTCTATTTCACCCGTTGAAAATCACACATCTTCCCAAGAAGACACATATTGTGACCTTCAACCTATTAGAGACCTCCCTATTCAAAATAATATTGACCAGTCTAATATCTTATCAATTCACACTACAACAACAAATGTTAGAAAATCACAGAGAATTAGTAAACCTCCAAAAATATCTCAAAGATTTAACTGCAACATGATTTCTCAAAGTTCCAACCTCTTTCATCAATCACCCTACAACATTAGCCACTTTGTATCTTATGATAAGTTGTTTCCCAATCATCGACACTTCATATTGAATGTGTCATCCCAAATTGAACCACAATTTATCATCAAACTGTAAAATACACTCAGTGGCGTGAAGCTATGCAGCTTGAACTTGATGCTATGGAACTTAACCATACATGGTTTGTGGTTCCTTTACCAAATGGTAAACATTTTGTGGGTTGTTGGTGGATATACAAGATTAAATAAAACTTAGATGCTTCAGTTGAAAGACACAAAGCATTCCTTGTTACCAAAGGCTTCATACAACAAGAGGGCCTCGACTATTTTGACACATTTTTTCCAGTGGCAAAGATAGTAACTGTAAAAGTGCTGCTAGCTCTTGCTGCTTACCATAATTGGCATTTGATTCAACTAGATGTCAATAATGCCTTCTTGAATGGAGACTTGTTCGAGGAAGTATACATGGATCTTCCTCTTGGTTATAAATTTCAAAATATTGCCAAAT
The DNA here is from genome assembly GCA_903798385.1 of Fraxinus cuspidata. Lineage (NCBI taxonomy): Eukaryota > Viridiplantae > Streptophyta > Magnoliopsida > Lamiales > Oleaceae > Fraxinus > Fraxinus cuspidata. Next base: position 10,612 of record CAIGRP010070071.1, read on the forward strand.
AGGGGGAGAAGTTAGTGTGTAAATTGCACAAATCCATATATGGACTCAAACAATGATCACGACAATGGAATTCAAAGTTTTCACAAGTTCTAATTCACTTTTGATTTGTCCAATCCATACCGAATATTCATTATTTACCAAAGGATCTGTGGATGATTTTGTGGCACTATAGGTATATGTTGATGATATTGTTATCACTGTTCCTAATTCTCAGATCAAGGATTCTTTAAAAATATTCTTCCTCTCTCAATTCAAGCTGAAAGATTTGGGTCATTTGAAATATTTTTTGGGCATTGAAATTGCTCGCTCAAAATCAGGCATTGTTATTTCTCAATGGCATTACACTTTACAATTGCTTGAAGATGCTAGCTACTTGGATTGCAAACCAATTAATACACCTATGGATCCAAAGGCATATCTTAGCATACATGAAGGGGACCGATTGCCGGATGCTTCACATTACAGGCGGCTGATTGGGAAGTTGTTCTATTTTACATTATCCAGACCTGATATTTCATCTGTTGTTCATAAATTGAGCCAGTTTCTTGCTCGACCTCGTTTCCCACCCCTAAAAGTAGTACACTACCTTCGTGGTTACCTAAAGAGCAACCCCGGTCAAAGTTTATTTTTTTTCCGCATCATCTTCTTCGCCTATCAAACCAAAAGCTTTATCAGATGCAGATTGAGGTTCTTGTATTGACACAAGGAAGTCTACCACTGGTTTCTACATATTCATTGGAGATTCACTAATTTCTTGAAAAGCCAGAAGACAATATATAGTTCCCTGATCATCATTTGAGCCAGAATTTCGCGCACTTGCTACCACCATTAGTCAAATTACTTGGATCACTCAATTGTTAAAATATTTTCAGACTATTGAGGCATCTCCTACTATCCTTTTCTGTGACAATTGATTCAAATTGCTACTAATCCCACCTTCCATGAAAGAACTAAACATATCAAAATCGACGGTCATTTCATCCGAGACAAAATTGCAACTGGAATGGTTAAACTTCTTCCAATCCGATCACGACACTAACTAGCTAATGTTTTCACTAAACCATTTCATGCTTCTGTCCTTACTCTTTTATTATCCAAGATGTCTATCAAAAACATTTACGGTACATCTTGAGAGGAAGTATTAGAGCTGTAGATATAAAATTTGTACATATAGTTAGTTAATTCTGTTAGTTAGTTAATCAGTTGGAAAGTTAGTTGGTAGCCAGCTGAATATTCTCGAATGTTATTTATGTAGCTCGCTTGTATTGCATTTTCTGTAAGATTGAATAAATGAAGAACATACAGTTTACATTTCAATTCTAAATCGAATAAAAACTACTAGAAAACATGCATAAAAGGAACTGTTATTAGATATCCAACAAAAATAAATAAATTGAACATTCTCCCAAGGATACCAAAGAATGAGTGAATGTGATCTTCCAAGAATGGGAAATCATAGAATGGTACTTAAAGGTTCCTATTGCTTACATCTCATGTAACTAACTATTCTTGATTATTTCTGTCTAAATATGTTAATTGGTAGATAAAAAGAAAGATCTGTGACTAGAAATATATAGTACAATGTGCACTTTATTCCCAGTCAAACCTAAGAACACATTTTTTTGCCGTAAAATGCTACCAAGTCAAGTATTAAAGAGGTGTTTCTTCTTTCTCTGTTAGAGAATTTATGCCAACACCAATAACGAAGCAACAAACTCCATGCCAAGCAGTCTAATGCTGTGTAAAAATATCCCTTAAAAAAATTGGAGAAACTCTCTTTGCTTTATACTGTTATTGAGATCTTCATCCGAGACAAGATTATACACCTGTACATATAGCTCCTGAAAGCCAACAACACGAATAATCTATGTTAGGTGCTGAGAAATCAATTGAGAAAGAGTCTAACTTCAGAGGTCTTGTAAACTCAATGGTATGTTTGTTTGGTAAGGGGAATTGCATAATTTGGACAGTAAGGAAGAAGAATAAGATAAAACCTTGTTTATTCTACTCTCAAATCTGACCCAATAGTATATACCAAAATGCACTAAAATTTTCGTGCCAACTTTTTACTACGCGTGCAATAAACAAGTAAGCTCCTGTTACAAAGGCACAAAAGTGCGGGAGGGGGGAAGAGAGAGAAACCTGACGACCAAGATGAGCAGCAAAACTTTCTTTCATTAATATGCTCAACATTGGCACCAATAAACCAGGAACCAACGCTGACATCATCATGGGCATAAGCACGAAGAACAGATCTGCCAACCAAAAGTAAACACTCAGTTTTCGCTTCCTGTGGTTGAGTGATTAAACTGCTCCAAGTATAACTCACCTATTGATGGACACAAATTTAGCCAAAGCCTTGGATATCACGAACATCTCACCTGAAGCATGCCTGAAGTAACTGTTGATGCACAAATCATGTGAGGCAACATAGACATGATTAGGAGGAGGAGAACAATGAGAACTGTTTCTTGAATTATAATTGCTTGATTGTCAAGCATGTCAATATGCTAAGAGACTTCAAAAGTACTAAGAAAATTTTGACTTGGATAAGTAAACTTGGACAAATTCACTTATATAGCAGTGTGTAACAAGAAAGTAAATTTAAATAGGAAAAAAAAAAACCAGAGTAAGTGGAGAAAGAGAAACTAGATTTAACTTGAATAGATGATACAAAGTTGGAGACAAATTTCCTTCCGTTAAGGATTAGCCACAAATTAAAATGAAAAAGCCACTGATACCTGAAATATTCAACATTAGAAGACTGAACTACACATAAGATGCACATAAATATAGAATTGCTTACGTTTTACCATCTCCAAATTTCCACCAGTCTGGTTCATACCATTCCTCGATGCTGCCAAGTCAAATCCGTGACAAGTCTCTTAATGAAGAATGATTAAACATAAAATCAAAATACTATGTACAACAGCTAATTTACAAACTATCTATGACCTAGTAGAGTTTTTGGCTACACTCACCTTTTGGAAAAAATTTCACCTGATTTCATACACCCAATGTATACACGAGGCCGGTCCAAATGAGCAGCCAGGATATTTCCCAAGGCATCTGCACAGAAGGAATATTAATCATTCTATGTTTTACAGAATGCTGCTTTTCACGATCTTAATAGTTAGACTCTAGATTCAAATACCAAAGCTGGGAATAACTTATCAGAGTAGGTCAATGCTCAATCATATGTTTGATGAAACATAGGTCATTTTTTCAGTATTGGATAAAAGAGGGAAACGCCCATTTTTAGAATAAGGGGATTCTCTATAGAGCTTCATACTCTAATAAAAATATTGGGAGTGCGAGATCAGATCGACTACTCTACTACCAGTCTACCATCATGCTGAAGGTCTTTTATTCAATAGGACAGAAAATGAATAGCTTATTCATAATCTTAGAGGCCCAGCACCGCTTCATTCAATTCCTCTTTCATAAAGAAAGGATAGGAAATATTTTTTATCATACATACCAATGTTTACATAGATGTCATCATTGAGTTTTGCATAGTAGTCAGCATCCCAGTTTTCTGAAGCATGAGCAAAAAATTTTTTTGTCTTGTTCGGTAGTTCCTTAGGTGCCTCTACATGGTTTTCCTGAGATAAAGTTTGAAGGAAAAAAATCAAGCAATATAAACCTTACCCTACAAGAATAAAGCCAGTTATCTGAATGACAAGAGTACTCTTGGAAGATGGGGAGTGTTGTCTCCAAAGTTCTCACATTTCCTTGTAATAGAAAGGAATAAATGATGACTTTTGAATTTGCTGAATGTTCAGTTTTACTACTTGTTTACTTTACAAACGGTAAGATTGTGAAAATTGCAAATTTAATTTTTTTTCTCCCAATACAAACACTGTGTTCAATATGAAGAAAATAAAATAAAATAAAAAAATGAAATGAGGCACGCGTACTAACGAGTGGTTCAGATCAACAAGCTTACAAGGATAAAAAAATCATTGGTTTGTTTGTTTTCACTGTCAATACTCCGGTCCAAGCTGTCTCCTCGATTAGAACTGAGATTAACCAAAATCAACTAAAAGCATTATGATACTAATCTCGAACATATGAAATTTGAGAGATACTCCTCAGGAAAAGCATACCTTCTACCGATGACAAATCGAACAATGATTCCCTTATGGTCCTCCATCTTTTTCAAAGCTGAACCTGCATGTTGAATCCTATGACAATGATGTGGTTGTTCCAACAAGAATAAACACAAGTAAACTTGAAGAAATGAACCGAATTCAATAAACATCTAGTACACCTGCAAGAATAACAATAAAGAACGGATAAATGTAAAACTTTGAATGTTTTGATATTACTTGTGGTGAAGTTGTGGGGTCCACTTATTTTTAAGCAACATCATGACGACCAATTACCAAAATACCTTTTATGTTGAAATGGGAAGATGAAAAGTTGTAATTTACAAAGTAAAATGGTAAAAGCCTCGGTCAAACCAAATAATAAGCCAAAAATTATTTTGTGTGGTGCTCATTGCTTTCCTAAGAATAAGCCATCTTTAGTAATAACGTGTTTGGGTGTTTTTTGGGCTTATGAGAAACTTTGACCAGCTTATAAGCCCACCGACACATGCACTAAATAATAACAAATGGTAAGTATAACAGTAAGCCAGCCATTGAATTCCTTGATATTAGAATAACCATATGCTTAAGTATGAGATATAAACACAAACCTCAGAGAGCAATACTGACCAAAAGATTGGAATAGCAGTGTTGTCCACAGGCAATTAATTGTTTTTACATTTCTCATATCCTGGATTGGCGGCAAGTTGTCCAAAGGTTTATCCTTTTGTAAGTCTTCTCTGTTTGACCATGTCACGTGAATAATTTAATGTCTTTTAGACAGGCTATCTATACGATGTTTTTATCGCTTCTTATCTCATTCCAATTGTTTAAATGTTATTTTCCAACATGATTATGCAGCCGCAACCATTTTTTATCCTAATAATTACAAGTTCGGAGAAAAAAGGAGAATGTTCTTCTCACTGGACTCTGATTAACCCCCATAGTATCCAAGCAATGGAAGTTTCTGGTTCCATCCATAGATAGACTTATGATTAATTATATATTTCCTTCTGCAAATTGTAGATTTTTACAGGATTCTAATATACGAAGGGAGGAGGGAAAAGCTAACATATAACAGCCACACAACTCTCCTTATTCTGGTGTAGAGAAACCTTTACATAGAGATGTACCAACTTAGGCTTTGACATTGAATTTCAAACACAGGAATTTTTCCATGAGATCCTCTCCAAGGATCTCCCCGAGTTTTTCCTTTAATATTTCTTGAACTTTAAGTAAAAGAGCATTATGTCATATTTGAAGCAGAACCAATCTG
>CAIGRP010070077.1:0-15766 GCA_903798385.1 Fraxinus cuspidata
TTCTTGTGTTCTTGTTTTCTTCACCTTTATTTTAAAGTCTTCATTAGCTTATGATCTAAAATTCATAACAACCGGTATCAGAGTGCAATGTTGATTGTTCCGCATGGCGACAATGAAGTATGACATTCCATTGTTGGATAGAAACACAAGAGTTACATTATGGCAAGTGAAGATGCGAATGATGTTGGCACGGATGGATTTGGAGAAAGCCTTGCTTGGCTTTGATAGGATGCCTGTTGCCTGAATGTAGGATAAAAAGTGGTGTAGGGATCAGAAAACCAAATCTCAAATTCATCTATATCTCTTGAATCAAATTCTTCAAGATGTTGAGAAAGGTTCCGCTGCATTGTGGTTGAAGTTGGAGCAACTTTGCATGACAAAAAGATTGACCAGCAAGCTACACTTGAAACAGTGCTTGTATTCTCACCGGATGTTTGAAGGTATGTCATTGGATGATCACTTAACTATGTTAAAAGAAATGATGTCAGATTTGGAGACAGTTAAGTATGACGAGGAGGACTTGGCTTTGATGTTGTTGTGCTAGCTGCCACAATCATATGTGACTTTTAGGAATACTATTCTCTATAGTTGAGATACTCTCACCGTAGAAGAGGTCTATGATGTTTTACTATCTAAAGAGAAGATGAGGCATCTTGGTGGAGGATCTAGAAATCATGTTGAAGGCTTGATTGTTCGTGGGAGGAATCAAGATAGGAATTTTGGCATAAATGTGAGGGACAGATCCAAGTCTAGACATGCTAAGAAGATATGTCACTACTGTAAGAAGAATGGGCATATTAGAGCTGATTGCTTCGCCTTGAAAAATAGAAATAAAGCTACTGGTTCTACAGAGAAAGGAAATCAACCTGTTAATACAGTGGAGGCTAATGTTATGGAGGCTGAGCAAAGAGGTGGAGAGCTTCTTGTAATTTCTGATAGAGATACTAAACATAGTGATGAATGGGTTCTTGACTCGTCTTGTAATTTTCATATGTGTCCCAACAATGACTGATTTTCTACATATGAAGGAGTTTCGAGAGGTGCCGTGATTATGGAAAACAACGCGCCTTACAAAATTGCTAGAGTTGGTACAGTTAGAATTCGAATGTTCGATGGAGATGTCAGAACCCTTACAGATGTAAGATATGTTCCAGAAGTGAAGCGGAATCTCATATCTTTGATTACACCGACTCAAAGGGCTACAGATACATCGGTGAAGATGGAGTTTTGAAGGTGAGCAAGGGTGCTCTTGTTGTCATGAAGGGGCATAAAAACTCTACACAGCTATACATTTTGCATGGCTCCATAATGATTGGCGATGCAACAGTTATGATGAACAAAACTTTGACATATGAGGCTCGGGCATATGAGTGAGAAAGGGATGACAGAACTGAGTAGAAGGGAACTTCTTGATAGGTAGAAGAAAAGCAAAATAGAGTTTTGTGAGCATTATGTCTTTGTGAAACATAAGAGAGTCAGATTTACTAAAGGAAGACACAACACGAAGTGAATATATTCATTCAGATCTTTAGGGACCAACCAGGGTACCATCTAAATGTGGCTATTATTTCTTATTGACAATAATTGATGACTTCTCCAGGAAAGTTTGGGTATTCTTTTTGAAGCAGAAGAGTGGTGTGTTTGAGACTTTCAAGGAGTGGAATATATTGATAGAGAAGCAGACAGGAAAACAAGTGATATGTCTATGCACTGATTATAGGTTGGAGTTTTGCTCAGATGAATTCAATAGATTCTGTATGGCTGAAGGCATCTTGAGATACTTGACAGTGCATGAAACTCCTCAACAGAATGGTGTGGCAGAACGAATGAACAGAACCTTGATGGAAAAGGTTCGTTGTATGCTTTCAAATTGCCTAAGTCTTTTTGGGCTGAAACTGCTGTTACAGCTTGTTTTCTAATTAATCGTTCATCATCCTTAGTTGGCATTGATAAAAAGACACTAGAAGATATATGGTCTGGTAAACCTTCTTACTATTCTGATTTGAAAATTTTTGGGTGTTCGGCTTATGCTCTCGTGGATAATGGAAAGTTGGAGCCTATGTCTAGAAAGTGCATCTTTCTTGGGTATAAATCAGGTGTGAAGGGGTATAAGTTGTGGTGTCCATAGACTAGAAATGTGGATGTTAGTAAGAATGTGGTATTTGATGAACTTGCTTGGTTCGTGGTTCTTCTCTTAAGGATTCTGATAAAACTAATGAGCAGGATTATTCAACTCAGGTGGAGTTGGAAATTGGTTTAAAGGAACAATCAGAGGTTGCAGAACATTCTACCACAGATCAGTCCAGTTTGGGGTTGACAAAAAGTAATATCTTGCATACTTTGCCTACACCACCAGCACCACAGTATTCTATAGCAAAGGACAGACCTCGCAGACATATTAGACCTCCACAGAAGTATGTGGTAGCTTATGCATTAAATGCGGCTGAAGATATTGATTCCACTGAAGAGCTTACAACATATTCAAAGGCAGTCAGTTGCAGTGATTCTAGGAGATGGATGATTGCTATGCATGAGGAGATGGAGTCATTAAACAAAAATAATACTTAGGATTTGGTGAAATTACCTAAAGGTAAAAAGGTGGTTCATTGTAAATGGGTGTTCAAAAGAAGGGAAGGCACATTAGGGATTGATGATGCTAGATATAAGGCTAGATTGATGACAAAAGGCTACAGTCAGATCCCAAGTGTTGATTTTGCAGATGTTTTCTCACCAGTTGTGAAGCATAGTTCTATTCGGGCTTTACTTGGAGTGGTGACTAAGAATGATTTGGAGATTGAGCAAATGGATGTCAAGACAGAATTCTTACATGGAGAACTTGAGGAGAGCATCTACATGCAACAACCAGAAGGGTTCATAGCTTCAGATAAGGAAGACTATGTGTGCTTATTGAAGAAATCCTTGTATAGATTGAAAAAATTACTGAGGCGGTGGTATAAGAAGTTTGATACATTCATGACTACTCATGGTTTTGATAGATGTAATTATGATAGTTGTGTATACTTCTGAAAAGAAAGTGCTGGATCAAATACATATTTGTTATTATATATTGATGATATGCTTATAACAACAAATGATAAAACAGAGCTCACAAAAGTAAAATTACAACTCAGCAAGGAGTTTGTCACGAAGGATTTAAGAACAGTGAAGAAGATTCTTGGAATGGAGATCTTGGGAGATAGAAAAGCTGGCAGATTGTATTTGAGTCAGAAGGGGTACATTGAGAAGGTGCTTGAAAGATTCAATATGGTGAAAGTTAAGGATGTCGTATTCCATTGGCTACCCACTTCAAACTATCATCTAACTTGTGTCCACAATTAGATGAAGACATTGATTATATGTCTCAGGTTTCTTACTCCAGTGCAGTTGGTTCGCTCATGTATACTATGGTTTGTACTAGAGCTGATTTGGCACATGGAATTAGTGTAGTTAGCAGATACATGGCTAATCCTGGTAAAGACTCATGTATACTATGGTTTGTACTAGACATCATTTGGCACATGTAGTTAGTGCAGTTAGCAGATACATGACTAATCCTGGCAAGGAACATTGGAAAGCACTGCAGTGGATTTTCAGATATTTGAGAGGCTCTTCAAATACTTGTTTGCATTTTGGTAGAAATTTAGATAGAGTCATTGGTTATGTGAATTCAGATTATGCAGGAGATCTTAAAAAGAGAAGATCACTTACAGGGTATGTGTGTACCCTTGGAGGGTGTGCTATGAGCTGCAAAGCTACTTTGCAAAATACATTATCTTTGTCTACAATAGAAGCAGAATACATAGCCATTACAAAGGCATGTAAGGAGGCTATATGGCTGAGATGATTGATTGGTGAAATTTTTGAGGACTTACAGATGTCTACATTAGTTTGTGATAGTCAGAGTGCAATTTTCTTGACTAAGGATCAGATGTTTCATGATATAACTAAGCACATTAATGTGAACAAATACTTGTTTGCATTTTGGTAGAAATCCAGATAGAGTCATTGGTTATGTGAATTCAGATTATGCAGGAGATCTTAAAAAGAGAAGATCACTTACAGGGTATGTGTGTACCCTTGGAGGGTGTGCTATGAGCTGGAGAGCTACTTTGCAAAATACATTATCTTTGTCTACAATAGAAGCAGAATACATAGCCATTACAAAGGCATGTAAGGAGGTTATATGGCTGAGATGATTGATTGGTGAAATTTTTGAGGACTTACAGATGTCTACATTAGTCTGTGATAGTCAGAGTGCAATTTTCTTGACTAAGGATAAGATGTTTCACGATATAACTAAGCACATTAATGTGAGGTATCATTTTGTGCGCGATATGATTGCTCGTGGTGATATTGTAGAGAGGAAGGTTGATACCTGTGATAATCCAGCTGATATGATGACAAAGTCACTTCCTATTGCTAAGTTTGAACATTGTTGAACATAGTGGATGTTTGCCATTGATTTAGTCAATTGGAGCTTGTTTGAAGAGGAGGAGTGGTGTTTATTGATGGAGTTGTGACTTGGAGTTTCTTGTGTTAGTATTTGGTTCAAGGTGAAGATTTGTTGTGGTTTGACCCAAATTCTAGTGAGTATTGGAGTCTGAATTGGAGTGGTCTCGAGCGAGCCCAGTGGAAAACAATCCGAGAGTTTGTCGCCCGTCTGTTGATGCCCAATAGCTCGAGCAAGGGGTTGTCGCTCGCCTCTCCTACAACTTGTTTATGGGGTTTACCTATATATATGTCACGACTTGTAATGCATATACACTTAAGAGAAAAGAGAGAAAACATTCATACAACATTTTTGAGAGCTTAGATTTCAATTGTGAGTATTGAAATCTGGATCTTGTAAATACAAAGCTATTGATTATAGTGGATTCTCCTCCTCTAAATTTCTTGCGTTCTTGTTTTCGTCACCTTTATTTCTTTATCGTCTTTTTCTTGTGATCCGAAATTCATAACCCATTACATAAGGACATGAGAAAATTCTATATAATACATTAATGTCTTCAATTTAAGCAATAACTATGAAATTATATCAAGTTTATGTTCGTTACATAAGAACATAAATAAAAAGAAAAAAAAAACAGATTGAATCAAAATCAACTCTTGCATTCTGATTGAGAAAATAATCAACCCACATTAAATCAGCAATTGTATTCATCTTATTAGATCATGGTTCTTGAGCTTAGAAAGATATGTGAGCATTTGGAGTGTCATCTTCAGGTGCATCAACATGTGTAGGGTGCACCTCATCATCGCTACTATCCAAGTCCTCCTCACAAACATCTTCTACATCATCAATCCTTAAGAAGTTGTGGATTATAGAACAAGCAAGGACTATTTTTGCTTGCGTCAATGTCGTGGTAGGGTTGATGTCTCAAATATGCAAATCTTTTTTTAAGTAAACAAATTGTCCTCCCAATAACATTACGCAGAGATGAATGTCGAAAATTGAACAATGCCTTACCACTTCCTGGATGTTGACCCTCAATGTAGGGTGATAACGAGTTCAATGGTATGGTGCAAGAAATCCCATAACCAATGGGAAGTCGGCGTCGACAAGATAATATTTACCTATTAAAGAGTTGCTCATTACATAGTCATTATTTAATTATTATAACTAGTACGAGAAAGAAATATTTTCAAATTAGTGATACAACTTACCAAAAGGAATTGTTAGCTTATGTCATTAGCGTAATATTGCACTCCGTAACAATCGACCATCCAGTGTAGATACATTCCAACCAGCAAACACATATGTAAACTTCATATCAATTGTGCAAGCTACTAAAATATTTTGAGAAATCACTTGCTTTCTATTGCAATACCTAGCTTGCTCCTCTAAGGGGACGTTCGCAGCAATATGTGTATCCTCTATTGCCCCTATAGCATCCTTTAAAAAGAATACTCTTCAATATATTATAATATTGAACTTCTAATAAATATAATGAAATAACTGCAATCCCTTAACCTGAAAAAAGGAGTACCATGGCTTCACATTTTCCTTCTCACATGAGTTATGAATAGTGGCATTAATCACAACATCTTAATACAGTCCAAGACAAGTGTGTATTACCCTATGGAAGTAAAAACTCACAGTTTGACTAGATCAAAAGAAAGTGAAACGTCCAGCTCGACGGTATTCAGAAAAATAGCCACTTGTTCCTCAATTCGAACATATTTAATATCAACCAATCCATAACTTCACAAACGAGCACATAGTCTTAGAAACAGACCTATTTTCATCCTACTTTCATCCTAAGTAAATCACGACATGTTGTATCACTCGTACCAAACATTTGTGTAAGAGTTATTTCTCTTTCAGAATCTCAATTTGTATGAGGAACCCTAGGGAGATGTCGTTCACAATGCCTAATATAATTATATATCATATTAGCTTGCATGACTATCATTCAAAATAAACCTAAATGTTCTCGTTGGAGACAATGTTGATTCCTTGTTGTAGCCATGTTACGCACTACCTTGATAAATAAAAATCCAATAAAATGAACGTATAAATTACAAATTATGATTATATAAATAAATAATAAATTTAATAATTCGGTCACATTTTATATTAATTTCAACAAACACCTACCAAATTCGAACAAACGATACTCCAGCAAATAATGTTAGTACCTGCAAAATGGTAATAGTAATAAGCAATATGTAAATAACCTAATATTGTGGTTGACATTTTATTTTCTAACAAAAAATGGATAAAACTCGTCAAGATGCTACAAAACTAAAAGGTGAAGTGTTGGTGCTGTCAAAATAATAGGTTGGGGATCAAGCAATTTGATCATAACGTAAAAAGAAAGAGAATGATTGAAAGTAAATAAAAAGAAACAGAGATGCCAGTTTTTAGATAGTTATGTCAAAGTATGAATTGTGCATAGTAAAAAGATCACCTCTTTATGATTAAATCTGTTAAATCTATTACACAAGCTTAAATTCAAGAAACATTAAACATGACAGTGGAGCTTTATTTGATAGAAGCATTGTTTATGCCTTTTGACACAATTGTCAAACTCTTTTCATGGAGAACCTTAGTGTTCCTAGTTGGGCACAAGATATTACGGACACTTGAACAATCAAGTCATCTGACCAAAAACAAGAGATTATACTATCCCATGCTCCCTCTTCGCTTGTATTTGGTTTCACACTTCTACTTTGACGAGAAAATCAAAAGCTAAAACTAGATATTTTGGCAGTATCCCTGAACCAAAATATAAATATACCAATATTCAGTCACTAGATAGCAGATATAGGTGTAAAAATCATAAATTTTTGGCACTTCAGATAACAAAACCATAAATATACAAATTTTCTATCACTACCCGATTGAAATAGGTTTTAAATTGTCTGAATTATATTTCACCGATAAAAGATGTTGATTAAAAGCTAACATTCAAGCTCAAAGCAAGAGGAATCAAATAATATATACGATTCAGGAGCAGGACTCGTGCCTAATTGAATTGCAAAGGCGCGTGTCAAACTCATGGAGTCCAAACATCCCGATCTCAAATATTCAAAAAAAAGCAAATAAGTAGAAGATAAAGACTATTTAAATCAAGATTGAAAGCTCTGAAGTGGACAATTAATAGAATTTCAAAAATAATTATAATCCAAAATCTAAATTTTCCAATTGAAACAATAATTATAAGGACAAAATGCATGGAATGAGGCATGCGTATAATTATTGACCTCATCGAAGATCTCGTCGGCGGAGAGTTTGTCGCCCGTCTGTCGCTGCCTAGTAGCTCGAGCGAGGGGTTGTCGCTCGCCTCTCGCTTGAGAGACGAGCTTGTCCAGCCCAAGCCCATTTTCGTTTTGACGTGATTTTGAACTCCTATTCTCCTGCAACTTGTTTATGGGGTTTACCTATATATATGTCATGACCTGTAATGCATACACACTAAATTTTTGAGAGCTTAGATTTTTGAGAGCTTAGATTTCAATTGTAATTATTGAAATATGGATCTTATAAATACAAAGTTATTGATTATAGTGAATTCTCCTCCTCTAAATTTCTTGTGTTCTTATTTTCGTCACCTTTATTTCATTATCGTCATTATCTTGTATAATTAAGCCTTTGTTTGTGTTTTTTATGGGATATATTTTTGGTTTCTTCTTCATGGTTCGGTTGTGTGATTAGAGGAGAGAGGGTAAGGGTTTTGTATGTGGGTTGAGATGAGAGAGAGATAGGGTAACATGTGTTGGTAGAATATTTGATAAACTAGAATTTTTGAAAAGATTTAATTCCATGAAAAATAAAATCCTACTCCACCCACAGAAAATTTAGTCACGGGATCAAAAGTGGGAAAATATTTTCCATGAAAATGAATGCAATCAAACCGAACAAAAGTAAGAATTTTGATGAAAAAATGACATTTTCCATAAAAAAATATTGGCAAACACACCCTAAGTGTGGCTACAACATGAGCTGACTGAGGATGGTTTGTAAATAGCAGTCTGTTTACCGTCAATAGACATTCAATTTAATAATGCATAGACTATATTCTTTCCCATAAATTTGCAAAAAAATCATAAATCTGTCCACTAATTTATATACATATACCTAAGCACACTAAAATAAGCCAACATAATATTTAACAATTATAGACCAAATTCAAACTAAAGAAACATAAGAAGATAAAATATTCTTACCATTTCAAATTGTTAAAATGTGGGTTACTAATAACCGTTCATGAGATACTTTTGTTGAGTTTTGAGGATATGCGTGAGCAAGTAAAATATAAATTAGTGATATTTTAGAATTGGAGAGATTTAAGTGATAATGAAAGTGAAAGAGTCGTTGGACTATTTAAATTTTGAATTGGATTATATTGAGATATTTCCTTTTGTAATTGGAGGGGTATTCATATCTTTTTATCTTAAGACCCTAAAAAGGTTAATTTTGTCTTTCTCTATGAAAGAGGCCGTTGACATTTAAAATTTGTAAATTATGTTGATTGGAAAATTGGCACTGTTGACCTTGTTTTCAAGGATTTTTTACTTTTCATTTATTTTTAACCTTTTTCTCAATAGTTTTTTATTGACCTGAATTTATCTTTGTTTATAGGGTTTTATCTTTATGATAAGTTCTTGAACTTCAATTTTTTTTTTTATTGAGTGATTTTCCAAAATGCGAACGAGTTGTCTCAGTTGGAGCTATAGTAGAAATATGCAAATCATAAAGCTGGAGCTTGATTTCATAGGAAGAGCTTGTGTTGTTACTGCGCTCCAATTGAATGTCAATTCTATAAACGATGTTTTAAAAAGGAAAGTGTAAAACACTAATAGAAAGAAAAGACTAAACTTCTACGAAAGAGTGATTTAAAGGTTTCTAAAATTTTCAATATGTAAGATGAATGTGTAAAGTCAATCAAGTACTACATTCTAAAATACTTTGAAGGGCTAATTTAACCTAACACAGCATTCTCAATGGTAGATTTAAGTGTTTTCAACCATTTAAGTGCTAAAATATCAACTTTTTTCATTAAAAGAGACCACTATAATTTTTAAATTTTAATAAAAATAAAAATAAATACAGAGAATTAAAAAAAGTGAAAAAGGAAAAAATACAACAGAAAAATTAAAGAAAAAACAAGTTTTCATCATTTTCTATTCATAGAATAAAAAAAAGTGAAAAAGGAAAAAAAACAACAGAAAAATTAAAGAAAAAACAAGTTTTCATCATTTTCTATTCAACCCCTACCTACTTCGAAATTGATTTTACCCATGCTCCACGCCTCCATAAAAAGACTATATAAATATTTCGCTTATCTGTCTTCATTAATCATGTAAAATCAAAAGATGCCAAAATAGAACTTTCAAGTACAAAGGTTCATTCCAAGTAAAGAAAATATCTACCCACATGAACGCCTAAAGAAGACATGATCATCTGCCCAAGCAAATATTTTTTTTTTTTTCCCTACAAACTGAAAGTCATAACATTCGAGATTATACTCGATTATACAAGCACAAACTATTGCACAACACCCATCACCATACATAGGTAATACAACAAATCCCAGAGCTATCTCCCTGAAAGTTGTTGCTCTATGATCTCCCCTGCGCGCGCGCACGCGAAAGAGAGAGAGAGAGAGAGAGAAGCAGCGAAAATAGATAAGTATAAAATTAGAACTTACACAAAATAGATACACCAATGGTAAATACACATGTTCAAGTTCAAAGGGATTTTTCATTCTTAATCTTGTTCCATTTCATCATGCTGATCATGCGGGTTCTGTGAATTTGGCTGCTCAACTTTATCATGTGGTGCATCAATTACTTCTTCAGCTGAAATAGAACCCTAATAGAGAAATGAACGCTGTTAGACTTCATTTTGTGAAACAGTTATTTCGAAAATAAGCAAAATATAAAGGGGCACCTCCAAGCATGTCATCTCAACTGATGATGAGCCCACCTCTCTAGTGTGCTCATAAACTTTCATATCGTCCTGAAAAAATTAATAAATGGAAAAAAAATATTATTGTAGCTAAAAAACAATTTATGGGATCTGATCCTTCGACAAAGTAACAAACAAAAGAGACCAAAGCTATAATTAAAGAATTAAAGATGTCTACCATGTCGAAACAAGATCTGGTATAAAAGCTTTGTTATAAATTTTAAAGGGGGAGTTCCACTATTCTCCTATTTTTAGGTGATACATATAGCAACCATAATATGCATGTTGCCATCACACTCCACTACACTAATAATTCACACTAGTCAACAAATGCAACAAGTTTTAAACTACTTACCATGTAAAAATGTAGAGTTTCCATTTTTGGGTGTAAATGTTTGATCTAAAAAGGAATTCACATAGGTAGTTTCTGGTCTTTTATTTCTATATTTTCTTCTAATCGAGAAAAGTTGCAACTTGTTAAACCCCTAGTCTAATGTACTTGTTATTGAAAGTTCAATTTTTCAAATCTACGAGGTTATGTATATTTGCTGAATTTAAAAGGTTTCCCGAATGGTTAAGGTATTATGCGTAAGTATTATGCATTAAATCCAATCAATTTAGATTGTTAACATTTGTAACGTGTTTAATGCATTTATTTTGGCAAGATCTATAATTTATTTGAATTAATATTCTAAAAAATTATATTAAATAATAGAGTCCGTAAATTTAATTCTTACTCATTTGTTAATTACAATAAGTTGTGGTTGTGAGATACAAATTATATATGACTAAATCATCTGTGGTTGTAATTAATAATGAGATACGGATATTGTTATTACGGATAGATCATTACGTGTGACATTTTTTACTTGTAAAATAAGTTGCTAATCTCACAAGTTAAAGTGTGGTGTTACTTAAATGAACACGTGAATGTTTTATTATAAAATGAAACATTGGAAACCTACTAGGAGATTCCACATGGATAACTATTTGAGTGTTAATGGTTAATCTCTAACATTCATTAATGAAATTAGTCATTCGACTTAAGGTCATTATAGTGCTTTATATAAAGACAATCGTACTTTGGTGATATTGGATGTTAATTTGCCAATGGTCATTAATACTGCATTGTTTGGATATGTCAAGGGTCATAAGAATGTTGTGAATGATCAATACATGATTCGTCACTTTTAGATAGTAACAGATTGTGATCTACATTTTATTCACTTAAATTCATAACGAAATCATTGGCCAAGTATACTCATAAGTCAAAAAAGAATTTTCGACTTACATTGACTTAAAAGACATGATCGATAATTGGGATTGACACATATCCATATCTCGTAATTGATTATTGACGAAAGAATCGCAGTTTCACGGTAACGAGAAAGTTTGATTTTGTCGTACCACGTGACATTTTCCTTCACAGGTAATGTCATGACACATTGCTAGATGTCAATTTGGGACGACGGATGCGGATTGATGATAAATTTAAAATGGATATTTTAATTTATCAATTTTGATTATATCAAAATAATAATTTTCGTCATTAGGTGTCATAATCGAGAATCTAATGGCTCACACACAAAAGGAGAACTAGAAGAATGAAATTAACTAATTAATTAATAAGTGTTGGAAAATTAATTAATTAGGTTGCTTGTTAATGGACCCATTATTTAATTGGATAACTAATTCATGCATCGAATTTAATTGGATACTTGAACTTTTATTAATAAGTTGGTAGGGTTTGAAAATTCTGAACTTGGTTCATTATTCTTGTTAACACAAGAAAAAATCATAATTCTCTCAATCTTATTCGTTGTGTAAATTTTCATTGGAAGTTGGATAATTGAACAATTGTAGATTGCAAATCAGAGTTATTCATCAAGGAATTCATCAAATGTATAATTATTTATCACTGTTTTTTTCTAAACCCAAAGAAGATTATTGATGGGAATCGAAAATTTTATTTAAACTCCGCTATACATGTTAAGTAAATTCTCAATAGTGGTATCAGAGTTTAATTTGTGCAAGTTAGAAATTGCTTTTGCATGATTCAACAATCAAAAGTTGATTGTTATTATTTTTTCTTGAATTTAGCAATTAAGAAAATTAATTTTCATTATTCCAAAATCTGTTTTTGAAAATAAAAATAATTTTGGATTGCAATCGGATCGGAGGGATTGTTGACGGCAACAACCACAAACTCACGAACACAACAGTGATGGTCGCTGCTACACGTCATCGCAACAACGATCGTCGCTGTGGTAGAAAGAAACATTGTCGCGACATTGCTGCTATTGTAGCAGTTGTGCCGACTACTGTGTTATAGCAGCCCGCGGCTGCTCCTTCGATATGCGTCCAGTGTTTGACCACGGCGGCACACCACTGCTTGGTCCACACTAACGGCATTGCGTGCTGACTACAATGAAGAAAGTGATTAGGTGTGTTGGGGACTGGGGATCTCCCTACAATATATGAAATTGTGGGGACCTGTATCCAATTATGGGTTGAGGTTCATGTTTGTAATTTTTTTAAATAAAGACCTGTTTAGCAATTTTTTTTTTTAATTGGAAGGGTCTCGTTATAATTTTAAATTGGGTCAAATCTCATTTTTTTTCAAAAGGGGTCTTGCTTACAATTTTTAAAAGGGTTTTAAAATGATTTTTGGAAATGTTTTGACCTAATGCTATTGATTTTAACCCGTTTATATTTTATTTAAAATTGACAACTTCCAATATTTTAGTTAAAATTGGATTTTAACTTAAATATTATACTTTTACTCTAAATTGAATTTATTTTATTTAGGAGTTTTATCCTAAATTAATTTGATTATTTATTTATTTATTTATTTTTGATCCATTTATCTAAATGAGTTTAGACAACTATTATTGCTAAATTCTTGAAACATGTTTGCATATAATATTAAATATTATATAAGAATGTATTTATTTGATGAAAATTTATTTAATGGATGATTATAGATTCGACCATGTGAATGTGTTGAGTGATTAATTTTATATTTGTCGTTTTATGGGAATGTGAGCTCATAATTTGTTTTGGACATACGGATCCGTTATTATTGTTGTTATTATGGGCTTGTGCATCCAATTTCATTTACGCTTGCATGTCAACTAGTATATGATACAGGTTGTAGGTGGACTGGTGAAAGATGCAAGAAGATGAAGCTAGTCTTCATTTTGGCTCGGGAAGGCTAGATAGAATTGGTCAATTGTTTTGCGTAATAGCATCCCATTGATCCAACAAATTACCCCTATACAAATGGGATAAATACTTTTCTTGAAGTCGATGCTTCATTTCATCCCAACAAGGAGAGCACGATGTCTCTCAAAGAGCTCATCTTCACGAGTGGTAGTCATCTTAGTTTGGACGGTCACTAAATGAGTTTGTCACTATTGTTGGTTAGTAGCAAGTTGTGCTAATTGTCAAGTGAGTGCATCAAGTTGGGATGGTTCCACGGTCAGGGTACTAAAACTAGATATGACAAGACGACCACTACGCAATTGCATACAATATACTATCAGTTAAATGAAGTGTACTGGAACTAGATATGACAAGATAACACTATGCAACTACATGTAATGTAGTACCAACTAAATGAAGTGTTTGGAGAGATCAACAAACAACTCATTTTAAAACTAAAAAAAACGACCTGAGCATTTAAATTTAAATTTAAATTTAATTTTGTTTGGATTATGTAAATCCAAATATGGTAAGATAATACCATTGATCTATATAAAATAATATAGCAAGGGTCGAATACTAATCAGCAACTTGATCACGTAAATTAAGTAAGATAAATGTGGGAATATAACAAGGTTAGGGATTTAGGGATGTGAATTGTGGGTAAATGTTAGAATAACAGGAGCACAAACATTTAATTGATACAATTTTAATACGAAACACTAATGTAAAGGTAACCGAGCACAAAGTAACTGAACACCAAAGACAACGAAACAGTAGCTCCCCGTTGTGTTCGTTAAAGTAACTGAACCAATTAGTAGGTCAAAAAGAGGTACCTAAAAAATGTTAAAGAATACTTTTTTTTCACACTTCTTTTTTTAAAACTAAAACTAGGGCCCAAATCGAGGCCCAAAGTACCAATCAAGTTACCCAATATTCAGGAATAAACATGCCACAACTGAAGCCCAAAAATACCAAACCAAAGGCTCTGTAATAGTGGTGTCGGGGACGTAGGAGTGGGTGACTAGGTGTTTGTTGACTGCGGTAATTTTCGAGAGAGCAGCTGTAGACTGGTTGTGGGTCTGTTGGTGTGTCGATACTACTGGTGTCGCAGTGGCTCGAAACAGAGAATGCGACGGGTCGATTTACAGTTTGGGCTGTGTTTTGCTATTGTTGGGTCTATTGATTGTCGGCAGTTATTGTTTGTGAAAATGGGTTGTGGTAGTTTTTTTTTTTTTACAGGCAATTATCGATGGCAGCAGTGGTTGAAGCGCCAAAATCTAGTGATTTAAAAGATGTACTGTCAGAACTAGATGTAGATGGACAGCCGTGACGGAAAAACAGGCGATTGATGTGGTTGTGTAGTAGACTGAGTATTGTAGTCGAGGATGGAGTTTAAAGATGAAGATACTGGGAGATGCAAGTTCTGGGATGCAAGAGAATGACAGAATCGAGGTTTAGCTCTAATACCAAATTTGACGTAGAATCAGTTCAAAGCATTCAACATATAACCAAATTATGAACTTATAAGCATTAGAAGAAAATTGAAGAAGAAGAAGAACAGAGGAAGAAGCCGGCAAAAGAAGAAAAGAAATCAAGAGAAAAGTAGAAAAGGTTGGTAACCGTCAACCGAAATTTTATCAATTCATTAACTGTTCCAACTACAATGAAAAATCCAAAAATAGTAAAAATCTAACCTACTAATAAAGGATTTGGGTCAACCGACTACTACAAACTTAATAATAGAAAACATATAAAATAAAATCCACAATAAAAATAAATCTCGATGGACAAGCCCAATAACAATAGAAAATAAATATCAATGATGTCTGCATCATAAAGTATGGTGATACTTAAACAAACACGTGAATGATTTGTTATAGAACAAAATATTTGAGACTCACTCGGAATATTTCACATGGATAACTATTTGAGTGTCAGTAATAAATCTCTAACGTTCGTAGTGGAATTGGTCATTCGACTTGAAGTCATCATAGTGCCCTATATGAGGAGAATCATACTTTGGTGATATTAGATGTTACTCTGCCAATGGTCAATAACACGGCATTGTTTGGGTATGTCAAGAATCATGAAGGTTGTGAATGATGTATAGAGGATTCGTGACTCTTAAATAGTAAGAGATTATGA
>CAIGRP010070081.1:0-11613 GCA_903798385.1 Fraxinus cuspidata
TAAATTTCTTTATATATTATTTTTATCCCTCCAAGTATTAGTAATTACTAATTAGATCCCATAAAAATCATTTATTCCACTTAATCCTTATTTGACTTTGACTATAAATAGATGGGGTGTAACAGTAAGCCCTCTATTTATAGAGCGAATAACCTAAACCGAAAGAACTTCTAATACACTAGAAATTTATCAATATATCAAATCCTAATATAAGTAACATATTCTGAATTAAACTCTTATTTTAAAATTCTATCTAATTTCTCTTTTTATTCTATCTCTATATCCATCACTTACAGCCAGGGGAAATGCTACATCCATCCCATCTTTCTAAACGCACCTTTTGATCCAGTTTACCTGTATTTGTATTTGGAATTTATATCCTCACTACCATGGGATATTCCATATAGACAACCTTAACTTCTGAACAAATACACTTCTTCCCCTGTTTGTTGGGAAAGCTATTCACAGCCAATCCTGTGGTGAACAATTTTATCCATTATACCTGCCACAATTTTTTCTTTTTCTTATTTTTCCATTGTAGATGAAGACCTGTTTCAGCTCATGTTTATAGGTGCTTTGATCAGTGCTTCTGTACATTTTTCAGTGAAAAAGGAAATAAAAAAATCAATAGAATTAGTGTTTTCTTTCAGCTTTGGATAATAATTAACCCATTATTTTTGCAAGATCTTCTTTGTTTCCCATGTCTTCTAATTGCAAAACAATATGCACTGTGGCCCTATATCAAAATTAGTTGGAAATATATTAAATAAATTGCTAACATATAGTTTCAGAACATTTTAGTGGAAAATATTTTATTTGGCTCGTGGTTTTCATACTTAAGTAAGATGTTAAATTAGAATTTGGCGTTAACCTGACTTCTATTACTTCGCCAACTTTACTGTAGGAGCACCAGCAAAAACAGCTTGAACTCATTCTTGCAATTGGGGAAAACTGGAAAGTTGTGGGAGAGCAAACCATTACTGGATGAAGACCTGAATAAATCTGGCTCTTCCAATTTAGTGGTGGAGGGAGTGCCACATTTAGAAACAAACCACTTCCAAACTTTGGCCAGGCAGAAGGAAGCCAACAATGACAGAGACTAGATTTTCAGTAGAAACTGACTGGTTCTGAGTCTTTTTGATGATGTGAGTTGAGAATTTATTGTTCTTTAAACGATTGAACTTCGATGGTATATATTTGCCTTCTCTGGGAATCAAAATTTCAGCCAGATTAACGTGCTCCAGTTTGTTGAAGTAAATTCCTTGCAGAAGAGGGAAGGTGGAAAGGAAAGGAGAGTTCCTGTAGTTTGAAAGAAAACAGGTGATTGTATTGATATTTTTAATGGAATTTTGGAGTAAAACCTGGGATTATTCATAGTTTCAAACATTATGCAGTATGTTATCTTGGGTTTATTGATATTAGCTTAGAAATGCTGTCTTGTAGAGCTACAGCTGAAGGGCGTTCATGAAGTGGGGTAAAAGAAAGGAACATAAATGTAGTCGCTGATGGAATTGAAGTTTTTACACATACCATGATTTAATGGCATGTTTGATTTGCATGATTCAACACAACAACTAAAACATTTGGTTGTGTTTTTCTTTCTTATTTTTGTCCGGTCTAGTCTAATTTAATGCATCAAACATGCAGTAAATATTGTGCCGTTTGATTTCGCCATGCAGATTTCTCTCAACCTTTTCAAATCAACCACGGTATAGATATTGCCTTCGCAATAGTGCTGATGCTTTGAAATCATAATATTCATCTTTAAGTGGTGCTAGAATAACTGGATCCTAAACTAAATTGATCATTTTATAAATGTATTTACTTCGAGACCGTAAAAAAATGTAATATTTAATATTTCTCTGTATTTGCGTATTTGATGGTCAAAATTTTATTATCTTGTCATTATTGTGAACCTTTTTCTTGTATGAAAGAAATATTATGAATGAAGCGAAGGAAAAGTACGATCAGTTATTGAAAGAATCAGGTCCATACTATCCCCGAGGTATCAGAAAGGATGTGAAGAAGCAATCAAAGAAGGTAATTTCATTTTAGGAAACTTTGTTTTATAGTAATTGATTTCTCAGGAAATGAATAGTGAACAACTCTCTTTCCCCTCATGCTCGACGTAATTTACTTTCTTAGGTGGAAAGTCGAGTGGTCCTCCGCTTGGAACATGGCATGTGCGGTGTACCAAAGTGGTAGAAGACGAGGCCGAATATCGTACTGAATTTTCAAGTTCCAAATTGTAGGAGGTTCAAATTTCAAAAAGCTGACTCATCATGATGGATAGTAGGAAGGGATTTTGCTAGATGGATGCTATCTTTGTTCCATTTACTTAGAGATGGTCAAATAATATTTTTACATTTACCAAATATAGAAGTTATAAACTCTCAAGAAAGTTGCCCCCGTTGATAGCTCGGTGGTGCAAAGGACAGGAGTGAGATAGTCTCTATTGAGCTGGCAGCCGCAGTGTGAGGGTTTTATTCCTGCCTCTTATAAGGTATAGAATTTGACTTTTTGTGGACATCAGTATGACAGCTCTTGTACTTTGGCTTGTTGAGACACATCTCGCGATTTACTTCCTCTACAATAATCTAAGGGTGGGGCCGTAAGGGCCCTCAAGGTTGGGGTTCAACCTTATTTTTTATCAACTCTTAAGAAAGTTGTTATGGGATTAAACACCTCGATAATTGAAATATATGAAAATCTGCAGAGGACTTGATTGCTAGTGAGAACGTGTTTCACCTCTGAAGTAGCATTAAATTGTGGTCTACTGTTTCCACCTTTCACACTTGTAGTAGCATGTTTGGTAAGTTTAATTCAAGAGTAAAATCAAAGCAAAAACTCCAAAATAAAATGTATAAAATAGTTAGAAAGAAACAAGTACTCAAGTAATCGTAGTAATTATACGTTAGTAGAGTGCATTAGCAAGATACAGCCAAATTGTTACATGTTTATATCCAACAAAGCATGTAGACAGCATAAGAAAGGCAAGTTCTCCGAACCAGTTAAAACTATATTAGTATTTATCAAACCTTAAGGAGACCAAGGCCAATCAAATCTAGCGTTAACATCATCGTAGAACCACATTTCAATGTCCTCCTCCAAAAAATGTTCGTCTTCCCAAAGATCATCCAATATCTCGGCATAATCATCGTCTATATCGCCAACCGCAAAGTCCCAGGCAAGGTAACCATACTAGCCCGAATAATCCGAGCAGTTGTCCCTAGGGGTGGCAACCGAGCCGCTCGGCTCGTCAAAAACGAGCCACGAGCCGCTCGGACTCGTCAAAAAGACAAGCCCAAGCACGAGCCATGCCAGCCCGCTCGACTGGTTTTTTGACAAGCGGCTCGTGGGCGAGCCAACGAGCTCACCCACTAGTCGAGCCCATGAGCCGAGCGTCCAAATTTAGATTTTTTTAAAGGCTTATCTTAATAAAAATAAATATATAAGACGAGCTCACGAGTCGAAGCTCGAATTGTTTGTAACGAGCCACGAGCTCGGCTCGTCGAGCTCGTGGGGCAATACGGCTCGGCCCCATTGCCACCCCTAGTTGTCCAGCCATTCATGTCTTGACAATCAACAACAAAGGGTCCAATCACCTTTAACTCTTTGAAGCTTTCACAAACTTCTCGTCTAGATTCACATTCTAACAACCTCGTTCATCAAGTAATATGAGTTGTTTGGAGTTTTTAAGAATCTCGATTACACTTTCCGTGCCATCGAGCAAATAGGCAATTTCCAGATGCTTGAGTCTAGGCATTGTTGCAGCAATTGCAAGGGCTTCATCATCTTTGGAGGGGTTCGACTTTTTCTTTATGATAAAAGTTTCAAAAATTTGTAAGTGTCTATTTGATTGCAAGAGTAGAATTTGGGTGGAAAGAAAATGAATTCTAAGAAATTGAATCGTCTAGAATTGTTTTCCCGAGAATTGTCAATTAATTGTGTTTAATTAGTATAATTTTCACCTCGAAAATATTTAAATTTTGAATCTTTTTGTATTCGTTTAACTTTGTTTTCCATGAAAATTATCCATTAAAGGGGAAACTTTTTTTACAATTGGGAATAGAATTTGTTTTCATTACCAAAAAAAAAAAACTGGAAAACAATTTCCCCACCAAAGTGATGGAAAAACCAATTCAACGAAAACCTGAAAAAAGGGGGTCGAGTGGGGGGGTTGGGGGAGAAATGTTTTGCGAAGAAAAATTTAGCTATCAAACAAAAAAAAATTGGAACTTGGAAAATAAAAATAGGATGAATTAAACATGGCCTAAGTGAATTCACCATGAAAAGGAGTACCAAGAGTTGTCTTTCTAATAGCCGGTTACTTTAAGGTATGTACAATGTAAAATGTAAAATTTTAAAGAACATGACAAAATTTTATTTTTACAGTCATTTTTAATTTTTTATTAATATTCATATTAATGCATATACATAAACAACGAAAGTTGCAAATATGTAAATACCCTGATTAACTAGAAATAGGTATTTATGCCTAAACACGAAAATGGAAGACAGATCTCTCTCTCATTACTTTCTCTTTGATTCATCAATCAATCGCAGTCAAACCCATCTGTACAATCATACTGAAAACCATAACTACTACCCCTACCCTACCCTAACCTACCCCTACACTACACCACTCGACTGTCTTCTTCAAGGACTGTGCTCAAGACCTTTCCCTTTCAACACAGCTAGTAAGTAAATAGCAATGTCTCGACAGCGTAAAAGTAATGAATTACCCCATAGATTACTTACATTCTGTCTTTTGCTTTTCATTTCTTCGCAAGTTGACTTGTTCTTTCCACACTGTTTTTCTCTATACCTCACTGCCATTCTTCAACAGTTAACCTAAACATTTCTCTCTCGACAAAATGACTTATTTTTTACTGTTGGCAATTTGGTTCCCTACCTAGTTGCGTTGAATTAATGTCAAGATAAAATGCAGCCATGGCTATGACTTCTTTTATCTCATTAATTTTCTTCACCATTTTCACACTTACTGCACTTCTCACTCCTCTCTCTCCTTCTTATTGCTTAAATCAAACGCGTCCCACGGATACTAATAGGGTAAATAAACCACTTTCTTCTTCTTCTCTCTATTCTCTGCATGGATGTAAAATTAATGATTCTTATGGCTTTCTTTTGTATATTTTAGGGTTTGGTGGTGGAAAAAACAAGGCTGGGTTCAACGCCGCCGAGCTGTCACAACAAATGCAACCAGTGTCACCCATGCATGGCGGTGCAAGTGCCTACACCACCGATTCACGACCGAGTCCATCCGGGTCAACTCAAAACGAAGCCCTTAGACTATTTAGACACGTCAACGTCATCGGCGGGGAACAGGTACACCAATTACAAGCCACTTGGATGGAAGTGCAGATGTGGTGCCAGCTTTTACCACCCTTAAATTAATGGGTTTTGCTCCCCACTGTACAACCCCCATCACGAATTTTTTATTGGACTAGAGCCTCTTCTTTTGTGAGGGGTGCCCCTGTGTACAAAGGGCAAAACTTTGAATTAATGGGTAAATGAATGCCAATTTCTTAACAAAATTTTCATGGAAAAAAAATGTATTATTTAGTTTGTTGAATTTTTGTCTACAAAAAGGGATTTAGCTAGTTTATGTTTGCGTTCCATTTTCTAAAAATATTTTTTCCTCAAATTAATTCTCAATCACACGTTTCATTGAGACATATATTCTCTCATTCTTATCCCATGAAAATAAGCTCGTTTCATTTTTCATTTGATCCAAATTATCATTTGGCCTTATTATTTCATGTTATTACGAGAGAAATATTATTTTTTTGAAAAATATGTAATTAAAAAAAATTAAATTTACGTTTAATATTATTTTATTGAATAATGTGTAGTTGATAAAAAAAATAAAAATGAATTATAATTTAATAAGGAATAATGAGAACCAAACAGTGGCTAATGATAATATGGTTAATTTTTTCACTATATTTGTATTTAATGCGTTGTTATCAAAATTAGACAAAAATAAATAAAATTTATAGATTTAACTATATTAATTAAATTTTCTTAATATAGGTAAAAATGAAAGCAATTCTATTAATATTGTAACTTTTCTCTCTCACCAGAATAGGCAAACCGCAAACGTAAATTCCATTTTTGTGATTTTTACCAACATTTCAACAATTCATTTTATTAATATTTAATTTTTTATTGGTGGTGAGATATGATTGAATTAGAATCTTTTCAATTAAATAAAAAAATTCTATTACTTTTTTGACATTTTATATATAAATATATATATATAATATTATATAACTCCTTATATACTAGTACTTTCATTTAATTTTTTTTTATCCAAAATCAATCAAGGACTCGAGATGTAAACGTTACCATTTTTCTTAGAAAAAAATGCAGCAGCGGTACCAGACCTTTCATTAAGTAGGAAAATTTGCTTAAACCTTTTATTTTTGTCACTCACAGTACCAAGCCTTTCAAAATGTCGTAGTTGAAGCTCAGATGGATGAAAACTGTTAGTTTGACAATTAGTTGACCAAAAAAAAAAATCTAACCAAATGTTGACCAATTTTTAAATGACATTTTTCATATGGAAGAATTGAGATAAAAGAATTAAATAAAAAAAATGAGAAAATCAACAGAATAATCGTTAATTTTGGAACCAAATTAATTCGAGACGAGAAACTTCAAAGAGATGAGGATGGAATTTTGGCCAGTCTTGAGACGTAAATCACCATTCATTACCTGAAAGCCTCTTATCTCTCTCTCTCATTAGATACAATTATTCTTCTTGTTCCTAACAAAGAAATTCCAATTGAATCCACAAAATCCGAACAATCGGTGTCCTTCGTTTTGAAAAAATCAATATAAGAACTCCAAATAGAGCCTCCTGATTCTGCAGTACAAAAACCAAAAGTTTCATGAGAAAAATTCAAACCTAAGTTTACATATTATGTTATTTTCAAAATGACTGGCTTTCACAAACAAGTCTTAAGAATTGTGAGTTTACAACATTTTTTGTTGATTTTTGGTTTGGGTGTTGGTGGGGGAAGATAAACAATAATATTATTTTTTATTTAATTCTTTTATTTTAATTTTTTTCATATGGTTGGTCAACATTTTGTCAGACTTTTGATTTTTGGTCAACTAACAGTCAAACCAACAATTTTCATCCATTTGGACTTTAATTGCGATATTTTGAAATGTTTGTTACTGTGGATGATATAAATCAAAGGTTTGGGTAAAGTCGCTATTTAATGAAATGTTTGGTACCGTTACTACAATTTTCCTTTTTTTTTTCTAATTTTCTAAAAAAACAAAAATGCATTTTCTCTCTCACTAGGGCAAGACAGACAAGAATACCATTAATAAGCTCATGTTGATCTCATTAAATTTTAATTTCTTTTTCTTTTTCTTTTTATCAATTACATATTCTCTCAAAAAAATAATATGATACATAAATTTAAAAATTATTCTTGCTTTTTAACTATCCATTCTTTAAAAAATACTATTTCAAAACTAATATTTTTTAAATAATGAAGTTCAAATAAGGGCAAATGCAAAATCTGTAACAATGTCTGACTGTATAGGAACTACTGTGTCAGGGCCACATGGACCCGCCCTGACAGTGCCAGGTGGCCAGCCTTTGGAAAAACCGTATCATGACACACACTAAATGCCACCTAAAATGTCTCCATCAAGAATCTTAGGGAAAACTAGTTAAATAGTAGACAATAATGACAAGTGGAAATAAATTAAGCAATAGGCACAGGAATAAATTAAAAACTTGTTTTTAATGAATTGGAATCGTCTAAATTAATGATCTTGATTGCCTGGTTCCAAGACATTTTGCAAAGTTTTCAATCATACAAGTCAGATGTAAATCTTTTAATTTTATTAAGAATTTTTCACGTAGAGTATGAATTACCTCTTCCATGTATTTGATTATCGTTAAGGTCTCGTTTAATTGCAATGAATTCCAAATAAAATGTCACATCCGAAGAAAAAGAATTCCACTTTGACCATTTGATTACAACGTGAAAATGAAAATCGAATTCTAAGATACAACCACTTTAATTTGTGTTTTCTTTGTTTTCATGAAAAACAAATTCCTATGGATTTGGTGAATGTTTATTTTCCAATTAACATGGAATTGAAATTCATGTCCACCTTCGCCTATGAAACGGCCCTTATATATTTTTACCCGACCAACTCAAGAGATCATGTGTAGTGTGTTGGAAAATTGATTTTGATTAATTGCTTTGATCAACTTTTGACTAATTACTTTAATAGGTCTCGTTAGAATTTGGGGGGGAGGGGACCAATGTACTAGTAAGTTGGCCCAAAGTCCCAACGCACAAGCCGTCGGTGGCAAGCTCAACATGGGTCACGGGCCTAAGCTTCTTGACTTGACCCAAGTTGATATATATTTTTTAATAAAATAATATTTGATTTATATTATTTTATTATTAAATTAAATAATATATTTATTTTCTTCCGAAATTTTCTGTTTGACATGTGGCATCTTCTAGAAGTGGACGGTTTCTGTCTAAACAGTTGATGTCTATCAAGACGTGTTAGTATGTTCAAAACATAATTTTTTGGCTATGGTGTCTTTTGAACAAATTAATCTAGATGTACATTCCTATATGACATTGTGTGAGTTGTCAAAATCTGCGTCATTGATTACTTAAAATGTTGTTAAAATCAATATAATAAAAATTTTCAACACATGAATGTCATCCATGATATCAAAGATGGTATACATGTAGCAAGATTGCTTTTGGACATATCATTTCAACTTCTTTAACATGACCCTCAAAATCTGGGTTTTTTCATTCCAAAATCAATTTCGATTTTTCTCTCTTGCAAATAATATTCCTTCCTTCCTACGTTAGTCCATATTTTACATTTTAGTCATGAATTTTATTTTCTTGCACTTTAGTCCTCTAAT
This sequence comes from Fraxinus cuspidata, assembly GCA_903798385.1. NCBI lineage: Eukaryota > Viridiplantae > Streptophyta > Magnoliopsida > Lamiales > Oleaceae > Fraxinus > Fraxinus cuspidata. Next base: position 8,951 of record CAIGRP010070081.1, read on the forward strand.
TTTAGAGAAATCAAACTATTAATATGTCCATCGGGTCTTGTAGTTTGAAGTACTACAATTACAAATCAAGGTCGTTATATCTTGGGAGACGAGTGTCAGAACACTATCAGCAATGGTACGGGGAATTATTGTATTAAAAATAAAGAGTCGAACTCTTACTTTGACCATTTAAAATTCTATTTTATTTCGTTCATTCTGTAAATTGAAATTCTGCCTAATTGTTTAATTATTATAAAAGATTTTTTGTCGTCAAGTATTAAGATATTTTCATCAACTTAATGACTGAAAGTTTGATAAGTTCTTTTTTCGAATGAGAAAATATCAAGGTGAGTGACCAATTTGTATAGTTTAGAAAGATTATTCTTTGAATTTTTCTTGGTGAAATTTTTTTAGAGATGTATTTTAACTATATAACATGAAAAAGTGTTCTCTTTTAACATGAAATAATAATAATAATAATAAATCCTTGGTGAAAGATTCACACTTTATCTTATTCCACGTGTTTTTACTCCATGATAAATTTATAAATAATTCATAAAGAGAAACAATCATGAATTCTATAAAACATAAGAATAAAAATGATTAATAATATGTAATTTTACCTAAATTTATAAAGTATTTATGAATTTGTATGTTGAGGGGAGAGTTTGGGTTGAATAGATGGAACACATTTTCAACAAATCTACGGCTGGGAGCTCATCTGACTCTTCCATCCGGCCCGTAGAGTCATTTTTCTAATTTTTCGGAAAAGTAATATTAACAATATGAAAAAAAATAATAATAATAGCATAACAGCCAACCATTAAATAAATATACAATTTTAAGCTCGACAAACTTGTTGGCTTCTTTCAAAAATCAGGTGTATTAGTTAAATAGATAATTAAATAGAAGTTAAGATCACACAAACATATAATTTATTGTCACAATTACGTATTAATCATAATATCATAACGTCACAGTTACATCACAAATTTTTTAGGTCACAATTTTTTTATCGATCATGAATTATCAAATTAATTTGTCACAATTTATTTTTCCCTCACAATCATAAATTTTATAGGTCACAACTTATTTATTGATCACATATTATCAAATTAGTTACGACTTATTTCTCGAATACAAATTATCAAATTAATTGATCACACAAATTATCAAATTAATTGATCTGATTTATTTATTAGTAGTTTCTTTCTCGATCACAAATTATCCTTCGTCTCCCTTACTTCATCCAATCACTTCCACCACCATCGACAACGCCCAAAATGTCGTCGTTAGTCACCTTAAATCCACAATCCTCCACTACCTTTGATGCACCTCGACCACAAACTATTACTGCAACCACACCACCATACATACACACAAATCGAGCACAGGTTTCTTCGACACTGTCAACACAAGTTGTTCCTCTGTAATGTATATGTCAAAAACATCACCATTGACCGATCATCCGTCCAAAAAGCACGGCCCCATTGCTTCCACCACCTCTCGTGCGACCAAGAAACCTAACACTGAAGGTTCCATAACCGAGTCTTTCACACTAGAAAATCATGTCTAAGAAACCATTGCTAGTTGCAACAGTGGGCTCTATTTCTCTCTCTAACAGTGGTAATGAGCGCCGCTCTCACAGTGGTGATGGGTAATGCCACTGTGACTGGCGCATTGCTACTGCGAAGCGACAGCACTATCGTGCACTGCAGTGGCGTCGTTGCCAACCTGTGGATTGTTGAAACTTTTTTATGAAACTTAAACTTTATAAATTCACCAAGATTTTCATGTCAAATCACCAAGAAATTAATTAACGCGGAATATACATTGATCCATTGATTTGTATCTTGAATAATGAATCTTGATCTTTAATTCTTCAATTTGATTGCTCCAAATCTTGTTTTTGATTCTTGATTGTGGGTTTATGGATCTTTCTCTTCAATATATTTTCTCTTGTATTCTTGTGTTGATGAGATGTCACAAAGAATGTGAATTCCACATATGAATTGCGGACTATAATCCTATATATAATTCCATATGTATTCGATCTATCGTCAAATATAAACCCCAGAGCCCAATTACTTAATTCTTTATTAGATCACTTTAATTTTAGGCTTAACTTTAAGATAGTATTTATAGACAATTAATTTCATATGTAGGCCCACATAACAAATTGAATAATTTCTCAACAATCTCCCACTCGGGCCACATATGTTACCTTATAAATGTGTGTAACCTTATGAACTCAAAATTTTTGCTATCATAACCAAAACCATATTTGAAAAATCTCACCCATTAATTATATCAATACATGATCAAAGCGGTCTTCGTTACAAATATCATAACTAAACCCTTAATAGTCACATACATCAATACAATCAAATGACATAAATCAAATCTGGATGTGTAGCATGGAAATTACATGTAATGTGATCCAAACATGCATATTTCCAACTGGTCTCACTTTATTCTTTAATGAGATCAAATCAGAAACATTTTAATCAGAGTGGAACTGAACTAGATACTTTATTACTGAAATAAACCAAATATCCATGGATAAGATAACATCCAAATACAAACTCCCACTAAACTGGCATATCATCAAAAGATGCAACACACATATGAGTATTATGCTCATGAAAAACCTTGGGTGGTAGCCATTTAGTAAATGAATCCAT
>CAIGRP010070084.1:0-13509 GCA_903798385.1 Fraxinus cuspidata
GGACGATCGAAGGAACCGGTCATTAGTCCCAAACATAAAGTGCATTGGACGATTGAAGGAGCCGGTCCTTGGTCCCAAACACAAAGTGTCTTGGACGGTCGAAGCAGCCGGTCTTTGGTCCTAAACACAAAGTGTCATGGATGGTCGAAGCAGCCGGTCCTTGGTCTTCAATACAAAGTGCCTTAGATGACGAAAGGTAGCAGTCATTGGTCCTCAATGTGAATGAAGAAGGTTTGTGATTTTGAGTTTGCAAAATATTTTCTGAACCCGTAAAATATTTGCAGTTAAAATTCTACTCTATACCAGGAAAATCTCGAGTCTCAAAATCTTTGACTTGTTCCAAAAGTTGAATCCCTGCAAAAAAAAATGAAGAATGTTAGTTCCAATTTTATAAGAACCATACTAAAAAGAAAAAAAAAAGGACGTGAAAACCTTCTTTGGTTTAATTTGGTTCGTCATTAAACCCACAATCTTTGAATATTCCACTATTGACTTTGTCAACAATTTGGATTTGCTAAGATATTATTGGTGAAATAGAGAAAATTTTGGAGATAATCAGACGCTCAACTAAATTTCTAGATTTGGTTTCCAATTCCAGAAACCAAAATAAGAAAATAAATAAAATAATAATAAAAAGAGAGAGAGAGAGAGGACAAACCAAGAATTGGTTTGGTTTCTGCCAACTGATTCTTGGTTGCGCAGAAACCAAGAACCAATTTAAAAAAAAAACCAAGAAAAAAGAAAAAAAATAAGTTGAAAAGATGAGAGAAAATAAACTTAATCTTGTTTTACCTTGTATTTGCGAATTTAACCAATTGATTTTTAAATAACATAATTCGTTCATATAAATATGTAAGTATCGGGCTTTACTTAAGCCAAACATACCATAAAACATAAAAAAACGTTTAAAATCAAAATGAACAAATCATAGAATAATGATTACGTTAAATAATAATAATAATAAATTAATTAATTAATTAAATCAAAAATTAAGATTTATTAATTTATTTCATATTAAATAAATAAATCTTGAGTGTGCATTTGTAGATATAAAAATAAATAATTAAATAAATAAAATAACAAATAATGAGTTGGGTCAATTTAAATAACCAACCCAATTAAATTTATTGAATNAATGAGTTGGGTCAATTTAAATAACCAACCCAATTAAATTTATTGAATTAAAACCTACTGAGGCCCATAAAATTTTAAAGGCTCATCCCACTATTTCAAAATTCACAATCATTCAATTATAATTATTATAATTGCATTAATTGAGGGGTTACCAAAATTGGTCATGAATTTTCCCTATAAATAGGACTAAAGGTTCATAAAAAAGAGGAAAAGGAAGAGGAAAAGTGTAGAAGAAAATCACGAAGTGGTGAAAAAATTTCAAAGTTGGAAGAAGAGAAGAAATCATCTCAACTTCAAATCCTCCGAATACGAAGAAGAACAAAATCTTCTTCAAATCAAATAAACCTAAGAAAATCAAAGTCTTTTTCGAATTAAATCATGAGTTGGGTCAATTTAAATAACTAACCCAATTAAATTTATTGAATTAAAACCTACTGAGGCCCATAAAATTTTAAAGGCTCATCCCACTATTTCAAAATCCACAATCATTCAATTATAATTATTATAATTGCATTAATTGAGGGGTTACCAAAATTAGTCATGAATTTTTCCTATAAATATGACTAAAGGTTCATAAAAAAGAGGAAAAGGAAGAGGAAAAGTGTAGAAGAAAATCACGAAGTGGTGAAAAAATTTCAAAGTTGGAGGAAGAGAAGAAATCATCTCAACTTCAAATCCCCCGAATACGAAGAAAAACAAAATCTTCTTCAAATCAAATAAACATAAGAAAATCAAAGCCTTCTTCGAATTAAATCAAAATCAAGTCCAAATTTCGAAGTGTAAATCCAAGCTCCGAAATTCAAGTATCAAACAAGTCAAGTTTCTCGGTAAATCAAATTATCAACAAATCTCGAAACCTAGAATTCAAATGACGTGGCTCCTCGTCTTCAAACATTCAAATAATTAGGATTTTTCAATTTTACAATTACAAGAAGATTCATATTTAGTTGTATTTCTCAAAAATACAATTTGTAACGATTTCTGTATTTTAATACGCGAAATCTATCGTACAACAATATTAGTCTTGTTTGTTATGATCAAAACATTAATGATGAAATCAATCATTGGTCAACATTGTCAACACCAGCGTCGACTACTTCAAAGCAGGGTCTCAACATGCAACGAAGCTTCAGCGAGGCAGCATCGCGATGTTGTTCAGCCGGCACATTCACATGCACGTGGCGATCACAGCCCCTTGCGCAGCGGTGTGAACACCGGTGTAAGTGCTGCTCGGCTAATAGCGATCTTCCAATGACGGTAAGAATAGAGAGAAAGAGAAGGGAGAGAGGTAATCAGCCGGTCGTATGAAAGAGAATTTCAAAATCGAAGGAAGAGAAGAAATCATCTCAACTTCAAATCCGGCGAACACGAAGAATATCAAAATCTTCTTCAAATCAAGCAAACCCAAGAAGATCAAAGTCTTCTTCGAATTAAATCAAAATCAAGTCCAAATTTCGAAGTGTAAATCCAAGCTCCGAAATTCAAGTATCAAACAAGTCAAGTTTCTCGATAAATCAAATTATCAACAAATCTCAAAACCTAGAATTCAAATCACGTGACTCCTCGTCTTCAAACATTCAAATAATTAGGATTTTGCAATTTTACAATTACAAGAAGATTCATATTTAGTTGTATTTCTCAAAAATACAATTTGTAACGACTTCTGTATTTTAATACGCGAAATCTATCGTACAACAATATTAGTCTTGTTTGTTATGATCAAAACATTAATGATGAAATCAATCATAGGTCAACATTGTCAACACCAGCGTCGACTACTTCAAAGCAGGGTCTCAACATGCAATGAAGCTTCAGCGAGGCAGCATCGCGATGTTGTTCAGCCGGCACATTCACATGCACGTGGCGATCACAGCCCCTTGCGCAGCTGTGTGAACACCGGTGTAAGTGCTGCTCGGCTACTAGCGATCTTCCAATGACGGTAAGAATAGAGAGAAAGAGAAGGGAGAGATGTAATCAGCCGGTCGTATGAAAGAGGGAGGAAGAGAGAGAAAATGTTAGGGTTTGATTTAAATTTGATAAGTTGGATGGAATTTGGTGGGGTGAATATTTTATACTATTAATATTAATAGTTGAATTATTATCTGATTTATGAATAAATAAACATTTATATCTCATTTTTGAATTACAATCTTTAAATAGCTAGCCTGGTGTAATTTCCACTTTTATGAATTTAACCATGTATATTCACGTCAAAACGGATAAATAGGCCCGTTAGAATCCATAGCTTCTCACGTATACTATATGTCTATCCACGAGGTGGAACCCTCTAAGATGGTTAAAAGTTAGAAATACTCCTAGCTAGGTAAAAGAGAATGGGAAAGAGAAGTTGTCTCAAGAGGTGAAACGAAAAGAGAATCTACTTATTATTTTTCTATCGGCATCAAGAAGGGCAGTTGAAGTAGCAGCCCGCGGAATCGTCGATCAGTGTTGTTCGACAATTGAGACTATTTTACACCTATTCACATATAGCGGAGTTTCAACTAGGTCTGACACCATCTCTCTTACATTTTCAGGCCCCGCTTCGACAAAGTGAGAACTTTCAGCATCGCATTCAAAGCTGACAATTCTTAGACCGATTTGTTTGGAGGAGCCCCAGTTGAAACACTAGGGTATAGCTATGAAGTCTCGAAGGATTAGATGTAGATTTATCGGACCATCTCGTTTTATGGCTGGTTTATCGGACCATTTCTTTTCTTTGTACACAAGCCATTTATTTCGGTTTGTAAACTAAAAGGGACTTGGATATTGCCCCCTCATTAGGTATTGCTTCACCAATCCCCCACATTGTCCTCCTATCGAGGTTTCTAGACACCCTCTATTGGTGAGATCCTACAAGATCAAACATCAATATGTCATCAAGGATGATTCCAATAGTGGTGGGGTATCATCCAAGATCACTCTAAATGATGAATTCATGCAGTCTTCTCATCATATGATGGTTTTTTCCTATATTCGAGGTTGTGCTGCGGGAAATCCTTTGTAGAATCCTTCTTGCGCATCAACTTTTTTCCTACGATTCATTACATCCCACTCGGAAAAGGTTCGTGGTCATTCCAGGCTATCTTTAGACAAACCAAGCATCTAGTTTCCTACGACTGTGACACTGTTTTCGATATCGTGAGGAAAACTATGTAGCTGATTCACTAGCTATAAAAAGGATGAGAACGAATCAGGAATATGATCCTCTTGACTTGTCCCAACGACTTCATGCCCTAGCACAAATTGAAAGATATGAACTTAACCTTTAAGATTTTTTTTATTTTTTTTTCACATGAAATAGTACATCACCATTTACTGCTTTCAATTTTTATTTCTTTAATTGGAGCATAGATGTGATGATGCTTTATTAAAAAAAAAAAAAATCAGAGAAAAGATACTAAAGTATTAATACTCATTTTCTCTATAACAACAATATTTCTTGTCCCCAAAGAAGCAATGTTAATCGAAGATAACAATTAATCACAGAAAGAAAAATAACTTCCGACATACTTGGCAGAGAAGATTTTATAGTCTGTAACAAAAAAGAAGTTCAAATTTTATTTATTATACCGTCCAATTCTCTTCACTACAACGTACCAATCATGCATTTTAAGACCCCCTTGTGGTAATGCATTAGGCACTGCTATAGCTAGTAGAATAGCTCCAGAAGCATATGTACAAGCTCGTACAGATAAGGTAAAAAGGAAACCATGAAGCTGATTCATTTCATTTATTATCTGGAACTAAAGTTCAGCTCTCACATTTAATTGTCATTTGCCAATTTGAGTTCTCGAATTTTGTGTTGTATTTCATTAAGTTGCTGTTGGAATTTCCCATTTCTGTGGCAAGGGACCATGATCATATATGATTTCTCTGTGGCACGACCAGACGAGCTTTATTGCTTCCGGAGTTCCTATTCCGGCTCCTCTTGGATCTCCAGCTGGACCAAACCTGCAGTATATCGTAGTTTTAACGTGTTTATCAACCAAAATTACAGAGAGACGGGAATTTAAAATTTTCGTGCATGTTTGGGAAAGCTTAATTGGTCAAACACACATTATCCAAACATTTCTTGTAGGATCCACACCTCATAAGGACTACTACCAAACAAGCACAAATTCATTTTTTGGACTGACCAGTGATTTTGAGGAGCCCCTGTCGTTCTTGCTCTGAGCCCGGCATAAGTAGTTCCATTAACTGTTTTTCCAATTACTTCCTGCAAATTTAGATTGATACCCACACTAATTAATTGGAACAAGTCACTAAAATGGCATCATCAACATCAACTCAGTTGTAGAATCGAAAACAAAACATCAACAAGAAGGCCATAACCTAACTTGATCTCTCTTAACCAATACTTGAGGTGGATTAGATCGGAACTTAATCTTCACAATTATCGACACATAAAGCATTTATTTTTAGAAAGCTGAGAGGATACATGCAAAATGAAATTGAAATTTTTAAGTAAACTGAGAGCCTTTCCTTACCTGTAGGAAAAGAGGATCATTTGAAACCACGGCAGCTGTTAAATGGGCATGCATTTTCTCGAGGGCATTCAATACCAATGGAAGCTGATTATGCTTGTATTCCGTAACAATCTGTCGCAAGAAATGTATCAACAAGAATTTATATATATATTATCCTACTGGATCTTTTACGTATTGTGTCAACTAGGGATCATTGAGATTCTAACTTTCATGCAGTCATTAATAGAAGGGGCAGAGCCAAGAATATTTTTCAATGCGGACGGAATTTAATCAAGGTCAAACTTTGAGTTTTCGAAGCCTGAGACGAATTTTAAATGTGGGCCCTTAAATTATTGTATGTAATATGCATTCAATTTTTTCTTAACCAATCTATAAACTCAAAGCTCAATAAAACAATAAACGAAATGAAATAGTCAAACTCAAGTAAAGTTCGACCATGAATTTAATAATGGTAAAAATACTAAAAATAACATAGTTTACAAATTATACTTGTTACTTGCATATTCATCACCATTGTTGATTAATAACATTATTACTATGAACTCATAACGCAAACTTTATTCAATTTTTAACCCTTTAAAATTTTAGACGAAATTATTTAGCTCGGTAACTTGCCAGGATAATATAAAGTAGGAGGGTAAACTATGTGAAGCACTTTCACTCTTGCACTAAGAGCAGGCAGTAGCCAATAGCCATGGGCAGCTAGAGAGTTTAGAGGATGAATGAAATGGACCAATTAATAAAAGATATACATATAAAGCGACACAAGAGTTAAAACAAAGGACAGAGATAGAAATAGAGATACAGATAGATTTAGAGAGAGAAACAAGAATGAGAAAACCATTACACATTACTCTTTGGTGCAGCAGTTCCACTCACTTCTATAGCAGCCTTTAAAGTCCATCCCTCTTACCCTCCTCTCTCTATATCTCTAAATCTCTCATTTAAAGTTTCACTTAACGTAGGTAGGTCTACCCCTGAATAATAGCATGTTTGGTAGAGTAAGTATTAGACAGTCCTGTTCATTATAGTGTACAAATAGTGTTCTCCAGAATTACGTACCAAACATGCACTAATAATGGTCAATGGTTTGACCTTTCGATATAAATGAACAAAATGGACACAAAATGAATAAAAGTTGTTAGATCAGGCTACCACTTACCTGGAATGGACCAAATATTTCTTTGGTTACAAGCTCATAATTGTTGTCCTTCAGTATTTCTTCCAGTGGAACAAAAACAGCAGTAGGTTTAATAGCTCCATAAATAGCAGGAATATTATGGTTTTCTAAAGCTTCACCACCAAACAGAAGCTTTGATCCTGATATCTGAAGCAATTGATTGACGTGACCTAGCATTGCTTGGGTCGTGAACTGTAAAAAGATAATGACATATGGAGGTAATTTGATCACAAAAAATTGATAGTAAAAGTGTTTGTGGAACTAGAAAGGGCACGAACACAATGACCGAATTGATTATCTTCATATTCTGGTGGAATCTTATTAATAAACAATTGAAAATAGAATGCGATAAAATGAACAATAGAAACATAAATTAAAGAACTTAAAAAGTCACTTACAGTAAGGACAGGGCCAACAGTAAGGTCATCAAGCTTCCTTCTTGCAGCAAGATCAGTCATTTTGCGTAAGAGTGGAGTTTTAGTCCAATTCTGAACTAGCATAAACAGTTTCAAAAAGAAATTCGTAAATCGTGTCATTTCAAAAAACTATGCAGTCATATCCACGTGAACGAAGAAATGAAAGTTCAATCAAGTAAATACGCACAACAAAAAAGTTAACCCGTGATTGAACCGATAATAACCACAGAGCGTGGGACTCTAGGAGCTTACCTCATGCATGAAAAGTATTGATTGGGCGGAGCACTTTTGACCACTGCATGCATATGCATCTTGATCACAGACCCATGCAACATAATCCACCTGTCAAAGAAAATAACAACCAACTTATTTGAGACACCTAGACATCAAATTCCCGTTGTCAAACACAACAAGACCTGAAAACAAATTTTGCAAATTTGAAGCTACATTTTATCAACCTCCTGGACATCAGGACCAAGAATCTTCCAATCAAATCCAGCGTCTTCCAGTTTGATGCGGCCTTTCAAGTCTACTGCCAACTTATCTGCAACTCTCGTACTGCCAGTGAAGAGAGTCATGCGCGGTTCTGCCTATTGATAAAATTTAAATGGGGCATATTTGTCATTTGAAAATATAGTTCACAAATACTATGGACAACAGGCAAATACTACAATGACCTTTACTGAAAAATCCATCATCTCTTGATTTATCACATTTAGAAGGCATTCTCAGTAAGATGAAATGAAGATTCAGAAATTAGTAGTAGAATAAAAGAAGAAACTAAACAAGCCTACAGGGAGAGCACTGGGCCAAGGGCTAAGATCCAGTGATTCACCAACTCTGTCCTCCCTCAAGACAATGACCCTAACCCTTGGATAGCACAAGGCCAAGGTGAGAGGTCCCACTTGACAATCACTAACTACCGATTTTGAGAGAGTTGAGATAATTTAAATTAAAAGGTAATTGGAGCACAAAAATGTGGTTTAAGGGTAAATTTACAAAGGCAGAAAGTAGAACTTTTAAAATATAATTCTACAGTTATCTTCCACTACCTCCCAAGCTAATCATATGCCGCATAATTTGATAGAAGGCAAAAAGATTCAGTATTCGTGCATAAATAGCCCTCCATAAATGCAGAACTCCTGGAGGTATCTAGACAATTTAAGCATTCTCTAAGTTTTTAATTACTATTCAGCATATTGGTTCTTATTTATTTGGGAGGGAGGGAGGTTCGGTGGGTGGATGTGGTGGGGAGTTACTGTATCAGAACATAATATATTTCAGCCCCGGATAGGTCCCCATTCTTAAAACTCATTTTCTCCCAAACTCATTTTCAATCACACATTTTATGGGATCCAGAGCATCAACTTTTCAACACACATTTCACTAACTTTTATCAAAATCTACATCTACTATTTATCCAAACCAAACAGGGGCTCAGATGATAATGCTGAAGGCTTTTGAGATTAATGAAGCACCAATGTATAATAGAAAAAAGGAATTGAAGAAATCATATATGTTATATACAGCAACTTGTCTCAACTATCTAGTATCCAACCTCTTTAAGAAGTTTGTTCATGGTCTTTCCATCAGAATTTATGAAATCAACATCCTCCATGGGCAACCCACAATCATGGAGTAGACGAATCATTTGTTCCATAACAATGCAGACCTATGGAACATTAGAAAACAAAAACATGAATAGTTGGCCCTAAGAAATATCAAAGCCTATTGAAAGAGGAACAGAATCACGTTTCTTGAAAAGAGTACACAATGGACAAAGAAGATCATCTTAAAAAGAAAGCAGAACTACCATATCAGCAGACAATAATAAAATTACTAATGCTAAAGAAGTCGTCTCTTGGCTTAAAAAAATTAGGCTTGATTACCAGTCACAACCTTCTAAAGAACTGTGAGAGCTTACCTTGCTATCAACTTTAACAACTGGCTTGTTCCCCATATAAAGTGCACCCATCAGCTGAAGCACGGGAATCTCCAAAGGAAAATTGAAGGGAGTAATTATTGCCACCTGCACCAAAAAATTTTCAATTGACTCCTATCAAATATTATCGTTAAATAGACAATTACTGCAGCATATTAGAAACTTAACTAAGCAAGCAGAGAGCTGCAAGAAGTCCAAAATTATTATTACATAATGCTGCAGGATACATGAAAATGAAATCTGACTGCTGTTACTATATATATCAAGAGACCAGTTAACATATTCTTTATACGTGACTCCCACCAACATGAGCATTTTGTTAATACTGTTTCAGGCATAATGGTAATACTCCAGATTAGGTCTCTGAAGCTTCAGGGCATAATTGTATATTATACCACAAGATTGTAACATTATTTAAATGCGATCTTAAGGAGAAGGACAACAGTATATCACAGTGAACATGACTAATGATGAGAGGAGATGCGAGTATGGTCATTTTCGGTGAAGCTCTCCATTTTTACCACTAGTAGCTAAACAATTTAATTTATCCAATGCGCACGACCGCCAGTATTTTTCACATATAACAATTAATTCTAGTCAGATTTTTTATCAATATTGACTTACAGGGCCATAAGGCCAGCGAAAACCATGGCTTTGCTGTCCCAAATAATTACCAGGTACTGCAAACGACCTGGCCAGAAAACGAACCTGCCAGAGGTATTCAAAGTCAAGTCAATGAAATATTTGAAATCTAAAATGAGATAGGACTATTTATGAATAATAATCAAAAGAGACTTCCTAGCTAAACCCATTTGAAATGAGATTATGTCTGATCTGATAGAAGTTGGAGCATTATTGAATGAAAAGATCAATTGAGAGCAGAGACGGAAATTGAAACAGAGAAGAGTAAACAGAGAAGAGTAATCATATGTGGTCAGTTATTTAAGTCTCTGACTAAACAAAACTAGTAACATACTTCAGTCAAAAGCAATTAAATTGCAGACGCAGTTAATGAGACTGTTCTGTTCTCCGTAGGTTGAATAAAAACCAAGCATTCAACAGGCCAAATGTCACTTACCTGATCACCACAGAAATTTTCGAGAAATTTCTGAGTGACATAAACTTCTCCAAGAGCCTGCTGGTAACTCTTTGGAGCCACTCTTTGTATCAACGTTGAAAAAAAATCAGAAACCTAGAAATGTAACTATTGAAGTGAGAGTTTGACATATAATTTTTTTAAAGTGTTTAATTATCCACGATATTTAAGTATTTCACCTCAGGCAGAGAAAGCTGGTAAGCTGCCTTAGCTGATATGTCTCCAAACATGAGGTACCTGAGAAACATTGGTCTTTCAGAAGTTATACCAATTTTTAGGAATATAACATCAAAAATTAAAAAACATTATAGTATATACTATGTAGCACGGACACTTCAATGAGAGTAGCGTGTCCATGTCGGACATGTGTTGGTTATCAACACTCTTCGGACACTCTATCATGGTCATTTTTTTCTTTATAAAAAATATTATATATTTTTAATTCAAAGTTATTATTAAACAATAAATATGTACTAATATTTAATAGATTTTGACAAGAAAAATTAATAACAAGTATAAAAACTAAATTTATACTATATAAGTGAAGAATTTTAAAAAATTTAATCAATGCGTCGACAATGTGTCGAGTCAATACTTTTTTGAAAAATCAATCTTAGTTCCTTAAAAGAGTTATTAAGAAAAGATATAGTAATATAATAATCCATATATTTAATTGAAGAAAAAAAAATAAGTATTGTGTCACAGAAAAAGAAATAAGAATAGACGAACCTCTCTGGTGCTTTGAATGGATTATGTAAACCGTGTTTAGGGCACTTTGACAAGCTCTCTACAAATGGCTGCACGAGTTATGAAGCGTAAAAGACTTTTCCAAAAACAGAACTTCTATAATTGAGAGATTTTGGTAAAAGGGATAAACATAAAGTATGACAGGCTCCAATTGTTTGGAGGCCACAATCGACCAATCATTACGTCTGATAAAGCTTACAATTGCTTAAAAGTTGATCAAACTCTATTTTATTCACAAATTCCTTAAAACCCACAACATTTAGCTACTTTTACCCATTTATTATCTACACATTTCATAGAATTACTGCTTATAAACACTTAAAAGTAATACCAAACAAGCATTATATATCTACACGCTCGATAAAAAGGTTTGTTTTATAGAAATTCAAAGCAATCACTTTATGATGTGCTCATGTGGCTTACCTGTAACCCTGTTTCATCTACTTCTGCCACTTTGATGAATGATTCCCCATTTAAAGGATCCACAATTGTATTCCAATTAGAAGACCTCGTCCATTTTCCCTGGACTGTAATAGACAACAACCGTTTCATTCACACCATTGATTGTTCGAGTGTCACATATAATGCAAACTACTTGCTCAAATTCTAGCAGTCCACATTAATTCATCACGTCAAAAATGTTAGCAACACATAACTTATAGCACCATTAACTCATTTGTCAATAGAAACTACATGTAACTCGTATATAGTAGACAATGATAACAAATAATTTCCTTGTATTATTAACTGAATCATTTTTGCAAATAAATGAGACTAGCTGCTACAATTGTATCACATACCCAAATTTTGTACTTCAGCTGGTTGAGAACCTGATAGTTCCTCAGTTTTCACTGTGGCAAATGGTAGGGAATGGACAGGTCTGCATTGTATATAAGCTATAAGAAGTCATTTACAGTTACAGTTAGCAACGTAACTAGGAAAAAAAAACGAGAGTGACAGTACTGCAAAGTGTAGCATGATGTGAACAACACACCGACGACAGCCTAATTTCCCCAAAAATTTACATTAGTCCTTTTCCCTCGATCCTGTCGAACTATCGCCACATCCGCAAAAAGATCCAGAACAATCATATTCTTTAAAACCACATTACACTAAATTAACTTTTGTCCTCCTCTCCCTTTCTTCACCCCTCTCTAGTAGAATTATTCCCACGCTAGTTACACATATTTGATCAAATGAAGCATACGCCACCACACCAACAGAAATCAATATGTTTTAAGCTGAAATAGAGGAAAATGCAAATATTTGCATTTATTTCACTTATTTCAAATCATCACTTTAAGTTGAAGACAAATAAAACTCTTTATAACAAACATCCCTACACTTAAAAAAGTGTCGTGATCCACAGTATCCACCTGCCATTTTTCTTTTTCGTGCAAGGGACAATAAAATCTTTGGAATAACTATCCAAATTCCACTACAAGAGTCCCGGTATGTAATAGTCCAAAAACGAGGTTGATGACATTCTGAAAAATCAGAATTCATATAAATCAGGATCGAACTCTATAATGAAGTGGACGAGAATTTTCTTTCCATGTCCAGTGCCATAGAATTCTCCCTACAGTTCCTCAATTCTTATTATGCATCTCAAAATTAAATCTTTGATTATCAAAAAAACCCATTTCTTCAAATGGACAAGAACCCAAAAAATTTTCACTCTTCTTTATCATTTAAAAGCATAAATAAAAAATACAGTGACAATTAAGAAAGAAAAGGGGCATAGAATTGGTACCTCGATCGATTACAAGAGATGACCCAATTAAAAAGAGCATATCGGGAGCCCTTATTTTTCAGCTGCGTGCAAGATTGTAATCTGTACATGATTATCCGCTAAAGATTGGATTGATTTCTACTTTTTTATGTTGAATTCTGAATTACAGAACCCAATTGAAAATTAAACTTGAAATTCGGCTGATGAGATTTACGGAGTAACAGAAAGCGTGTCACCGTCAGCTTTGTTTGTCCGTGCCCGTTTTCGTTTTCGGTTCTTGAATTGCTGCTGTCTCACTTCCCAATAACTCTATGATTCGCCCATCTGTTGGCTCAGCTTTATTTTATGTAAAGAATCATTCTTTTTTGTTTCATAAGTCACTTTTCATTGCATACTAAAAGAGGTAAGGTAAAGGCGAACTTGTGTCGTCATTTTCAATCGTAGTAAAAAATTCATTTTTTAATTTCCTGAAGTCAAAATTTTTCACATTGCCATCTTCTCTATTATCTCATGCAACCACCCACTCCTCCTTCATTTTTCCACGCAATCTCAGGTTTGGATTATATTTTCCCCCTTTCTTTTTGTCAATTCATTTATATTAATTCTTCTTTGAATCGTGTGACTGGTTTCTTCTTCTAGGTTTTCTTTTCAACTGAATTTGCAGGCTTTTTCTGAAGGGAATATCTTGTAAGAATTCTACACTTCGCTTTTCTGATTTCACGAAACTTTTCAACTGGGCGAGAGAATTTTCTTGATTTGGGAGTTGGAATTTAAT
>CAIGRP010070097.1:0-11719 GCA_903798385.1 Fraxinus cuspidata
CAAAACGAAATTGACAAATTGCAGCTATTAAAGTGGAATAAAAACAATTGTGAATAGCATGTTAACTTCGTGTATAAATGGTGAAATTATGAAGAAACGTGCAGATTAATTTTGCATTTAAAATGTCAGTTTTTTTTCTTTCTTCATTTTAATGATCAACATAATGGATTCTAATTATTAAAACGGTTATGGCTCTGATGGATGATTCAAATGGTAAATATAATGGAGCAAAATAAAAAGTCAGGTTGATGGAATATAAAAACAAATTAAGAAATAATGAGGATGAATTAGGGGTTGTTTGGTACACCACATCCGGTTTATCTAATTTTTAAAATTTAAGTACTAAATATGTATGCAAAAATTAATATAACGTATGTCATCAACATAAAACAAATTTATTGTTTTAGAGAAATTCGATACCTTACAAAAATAAAAAATAAAAAGTGCGCAAAACTTTACTATTGTGACCAAAACTTTAATTTGAACTTTTAAGAAGGGTCGTAGTGACTTAATAATATAACTCAAATTATTTTTAGATTTATACAAGAAAAATATTTTAAAATGAAACACAAGATTTTATTTTATTTTATTTTCTCGATCGCTACATCTTCGATATCTGAAAATATGTGTCGTATAGCCTATTGCTTCTTTGAGTACCATCGCGAGCTACTTCATCATTCGTAATCTTCAGTACAATCATTAGGACAAACTCAAACGTAGAGAAATTAGTAACTTTGCCATCGAGGTCGAAGTGGAGGGTATCGTCGTTGACTAGCCTAAGCAGCCGATATAGTAGTGCATCAATGAACTTCCCAAAGTACTAAACATTTCTCAACTGATGTAGGGGCCAAAGGAAGGACTGGTTTAGCATATCATAGTATTGATACAATAGTAAAACTCTCAAAACTACCGTTCCAAGTAACTTTTCTCGCCATTTGTCTTAACTCAGCATCGAGACGGTACTCATTCTTACAAAAATTCAAATGTTAGAAAATTCGACAAAAGATAATGGAATAAAGCATAATCTCAGAAAATTAAGCGAACCAAATTGTAACTATTATACGCAATAAATAGATTCATTTACAACGACACTAAAAATAATTAATGATTTAATAAATTAAAGGGAAAAAAAGAATTACAGACAAAAAAATAAATTAAAGAAAATAAAAAAATATAAAAATTAAAGAAAGAATATAAAAAAGCATTTTAAATTAAAAAAATAAATTAAAAAGGAAAAAAATAAATTAAAGAAAATTATAAAAATATAAAAATAAAAGCAACAATATTAAAAAGTATTTTAAATTGAAAAAAAATGTATTTATAATATGAAGAGAACAATTAAGAAATTTGAAAATTATTTTTTAAAAATAATAATAAAAGTAGATCAAATTAAACAAAAGAAAACTATAAAAATTAAAATAAAGAATATAAATATTATTTAATTAAAATTGAAAAAATTTATCATAAAAAGAAAAGAATTTTTAATTAAAAAAAAGAATTATTTATAATATGAAGAAAACCATTAAGAAAATTTGAAATTATTTCAAAAATGATAATAATAATAAAAACAAGTCAAATCAAACAAAAGAAAATTATAAAAGTTAAATAAAGAATATAAATATTATTTAATTAAAATTGAAAATTTTATATTTTATAATAAAAAGAATTTTAAATTGAAAAAAAGAATAATTTATAATATGAAGAAAACAATTAAAAAATTTTAAAACTATTTTAAATAATAATAATAATAATAATAAAAACAAAACAAATAAAAAAAGAAAATTATAAAAATTAAATAAAGAATGTGAATATTATTTAAAATTGAAAAAATTAAATTATCATAAAGAGAAAAGAATGGATAAACTAGTAAAAAAAGGAAAAGAAGAAGAAAAAAGTGAGCCAAAAAATTGAAAAATTAGAGATTTGGGCCGAAACAGTCAACCCATTAATAGTCGGTCTGGGCCGACTGTTTTACTCGGATACCCGACTGTTAACGATCGGGTACGATTGCTGTTATGTTTAAAAGTTGCTTATCACTGAAAATGGTGGCGAAAATCATTATTTTCGGCGAGAATAAGTTATTTTGCATAAAAAAATAAAAAAAATTAAATCAATACCTCACTCAATCATCTACTTAAATAATGAAGAATAATAGAGGTACACTTGAGCTTGCTTAGGAATGTCTAGATTGTGACACTTCTTGTACAAACTCTTTTACTGGTCCTATGCTTCTGTATAGCTCTCGAGGTCCAACTGTTTAAATGTATGTATTTCATTCCAAATTTGATGAACTCGAGTTGGAGGGAAGAACTACATGGTGAATTTCTGAACTATGTCATTTCATGACTGTAAGATCCCAAGAGATTGAGAAAACATCCATACTTTTGCAGCCTCCTTTAAAGTGTGAGGGAATAGACGCATTCAAAATGCATCTTGTGACATGCCCTCATGGCTGATCACTTTGCCCAACATGATAAATGCCAATATGCGTTCATGAGGATTCTTCATGGCCTTTCCACAAAATTTGTTGTCATGATAATTTTAGAAGAGGTTTATGACATTTGGTCGGATGTGGAAGTTAGCTTGTCCGAATGACGTGTAAATGATCGAAGTTTGAATTGGAGCTCACATTGTATTAACATTATCCCCTACTAATAGTCGATCCTCGTTGCAATAAGTTTTTGTAGATTTGGTGGTGGTTGTTGAATCGGATCCTGAATCTAATCTTGATTTTGATTCTAATTCTCACCCATTACCCTTGCTTCTCTTTGTTCTCTTCTATGCTGTCTGAATATCTTTCAATCTTGGGGTCTGGTGGAGCTAGATTGATCTCGGTAAAATCTTGTATAAGCTGGTAGAGGCCTGTAAAGAGTAAAATGCGAGAAGATTAGAAGTCTAAAAAGAACAAAAGCAAAAAAATAAAAATAAAAATAATAAAAAATTGAAACCTGCAAATGTACGGGATCGTTCTACAAGTAATAGAAATATTGAGTTTCGAGTTTACCATTTCCACGAGAAATAAGGTTTAAAATGTGGTACAATAGTTAGTCTTAAATTCGAGTGAGTGGTGACAACAAAAGAGTGATTTTGGGGTTGTTTATACTACTTGTATTCTATACTAATAAAGCAAATAAATTGTAGTTCTATCGAATGTGAATGCTTGTATTTGATTCCTAATTCTCCTTATTTCTATCTATTTCAATTATCAATTAATAATCTTGTTAATTTCATGCATTTTTGACAACCTATAACACTAATATGTTAAATGCTCTTTTTCAAAATACACAAACCTTTGATTAACATGACCTGATCTTATTCCTAGTCCGAATTTATATGAAAATTATGCATTTAGTTTAGGTTATCAACATGATTGCACATATCAAAGATATTATTCCTAATACATATTGCCGATGTATTGATTTTACCGTATTCTAAATTTATTATGAATATTTCTATTCTACAACAAGTAATTAACCATTCAATTGATACCCAAATAATTAAATAGTGTAATGAGAATACAAAATCAATCAAGAAATAACAAGGTATACCTAAATTAAAGTATTCTTGAAGTAAACAAAAATAGGGTTCCCCAATTATCCAATACAATATAAAAACTATCCTAACATTCTAATGATTAAATTATACAAGAAATATTGGAAAAAATCACCCGGAAAGAAGAAATAGTGAAGGAAGTGGAAAAATTCACTTTCTTGATTTAAATCTTGAAAATGGACTAATATTTTTCAATAATATTATGTAATCCGTCTTGATCATGATGCTTGCCTCGTTCTCGAATAATTTTATGATATGGATCTAATTTTTTAGAGGTGGGATTGAGCTCTTCCAATGGATGCCCTTTATATTCTATATAATGAAACCATGTTAAAATTCACGTCTAAATTGCCTTCCAAAAGAGTTTCAATCAAATATGGAATGTCACATTTGCACATGCATGCTTTTGTCTCTACACAACATTCGGTATTTTTGTCATAAATTTCTTTCCCGATATTGATGTAATTCAAAGTGTGTTGAAAAACTAACTCAAAGTGATGCAATTATTCTAGAAATAGAATATTTCCAATTCGAACTTTTACTATTCAAAAAATGAGTCTCAAACTCTAGTTGGAAATCTAGAACATGTCTTGTGCGGTTGAAAATTGATTTGTAAATATCATTTGATTATATTTCATCCCTTTTTGACTTCTTATTGCATCCAATTGATACCTATCATTCTCAAATCTTCATCATGAGGTCCGTCACAATTTTTAAGTATTTGCACTTTAGTCCCCACACTTTGATATTGCTTCAATTCAGTCATTTTCTCTTGTAATCTTTTTCTTATATCTTCCAATTGTATCCAATTAAATCATTGGCATCTTCTATCTTCATTTTGTCGCCCGTCTCATCTACGGATTGTTTACAATTTAGTCCCGAACTTTTGGATTTTGTTATTTTTTCACTATATTTGCATTTTTTTCCTCCAATTCTTCATCAAACATCGAATTTTATCTACAAAATGCGATATAACACAAGTTAAGCAATATTTATTCAAAGAACAATAAAATGACATCATTTAAAACCTTGAATAAGTGTAAAAAACTACACTCATCAGCTCGAGACCATATATCACAACAAATTTAAAACTCGTGTTGTACTAATCACATACTGAAATTTTTACTTCAAACTGCTATCATGGACCATTCTTAGAAAGGTAAAGCTAGAATGTTATATAAAGAAGCACACTTTGTGCATAGGATGCACACACCAAGCCTGCACATGTATTCATGAACATGCACGCATTAGAATTTGTTCCAAAACAACCCACAGACTCCCTAAATTTGACATCCATTATTTAAAACTAACAATATCATTGACGAAGTTGGAGACGGAGATGATAGACATATAGTGTTTGTAAAAAGGTTCATAGAGGCGACTCCAGTACCCGTCGCAACAATTATGGCAGGCTCCATCATATTGAGCAACCACTGTAATGTTACTCCATCAAGTTTGTGGCCCAGTTCCCGCATCACTTGAAAGACACACAAGCTACACACAACTTCAGAATAATAATCTAGTTTGATCCTGAAAGTACCACCAAATTAAACTCCAATATACAATTTTGCCAAAACAAAATTTGCTTCATCGAGCACAAACACATATAGCGCAAATATGAATATATTAGACCATATATAACAATAAATGTGAAACACGTATTATACTAATCACATATAGAACTTTTATCTTGAAATTGCTATTATGGACAATTCTTAGAAGGGTAAAACTAGAATGTTGCATAAAGATACACACATTGAACATAGGATGCACACACCACATCTGCATGTTGTATGCACGCACTGGATTTTGATCATAAACAACCCATACACTCTCAAAATTTGACATCCACTGGTTAAAACAAACATAATTACTGACAAAAAAGGGCAAGGTGGTGACAACAAGGTTCATTGGAGGTGATTCATGTGACATCCTACCAATTTTGTATTTTACAATTAATTTAATTATTATTTCAACCCTTAAAATGATCGACATCTTATTAAGTTGATTTTTAGTGATTAACTTTAGTGAAATAGAAAATTGTTTTTGGGAATTATAATAAAATGAAGTTCTGTTTTGAAACTAATCGAGGAGAATGGATTCAATTTTAAAAATTATAAAATATATGGAACCTAGTGAAAATGAGTATAACTTGAATGACTAAAAGGAGTAATATCATGAATTCGCAGATATTTACCTCTAAAATTCTAGCTGATAAAATACTACTTTTCATGAGTCATCTTCAAGCACACATGGCAGGAGATAAAGTGGGCTGGAATGTTGGAGATTAAAAGGATGACTGGGCTACTTACTAATATGTTCGAACCTTAATAATTGAGGAAACAATATTAAAATGAAAAAGAAAACCCCTCGTCTTTTGTACCGTTAACATCCTACCTGCAACCTAATTAAAGACCGATTGTTACATACACTTAGTATATCTTAATATGAGATCGGCTTTATAAGATCGGCTTGTAACATCATGGTTCGATGGAACTCAATGATTATAGATTCCTTATACACTAATAAAACATCCAATCAAATTAATTATTGCATTCAGAACTTACGTCAGTGCCCACTTATTTCACTAATCATATGATGTAGCTTCGCTTCTCACTAGCTCATTAATTGTTAGGGATCCACTTAAATGGCGATTTTATGATAACCTGACAAAGTCGACCTCAACAACCAATGGAAATATGTCAGTAACGTACTTTTTCAATTCGGCACAGGTGATTGACAGACTGGAAAGTGGGTGATATTGAATTTTCTTTTCTTATAAAAGGGTGCGAGGTGTCTTTGGATGGAGGACACTTGGATATTTAAAATATCTCATTTGATGAAACACTTATAACTTAAAAGTGATTATCAATAAAAATCCTGAGTTTCTTTTTATTTTGCTTCTAAAGTTAACTTAAATTGATTCTTACACTTTTTAACGTCAACATGTACCAATCCGCTATTATTATCATGTTATTGAACTGCCATCAAACTAGTATAAATAGGCCTCACTCAATAGTAGAAAATCTATAGAAATCCTACCAGCTCAAGTGCACTCAAAGAAAAGAATTTAAGTGTTAAAGGTAAAGAACTATATTCTTCTTTTAGATCAAGAATTTAAATTCATCAAAGAAGATTTTTATAAGATAATTGAATTCTTAAATCAAGAGTGACAAAGTAAATTCTAAGAGAAATTTTGGAATACAAAATGAAAGAGAGACTACCGAAAACTATATTAATGGAGTTTCTGATACTCTAAGTCAACACACGTACCAAGGGCACCCATGCCTACCTTCTTATAGTTATGATATATTAGAGGTACCCGTACTCATCTGGCATTAAGTAAATCTAATTTGAAAAACATCCATGCCACGAGAAAAAAAAAATTCTAAGAACAAGTTATTGAAATTAATCAAAGTCAATAATTAATTTTAATTATCTATCATATTTTATTAATTTTTATTTAAAATTTATTAAAATTTTGATTTTATGTTACACCAAACATAGCTAAACATATGTAGTAAATGTGTTTGTCAACATTTGTTTTCTCTTTTTTCCTAAAAAGAGAAACAACGAGAATAAGCAGTTGACTTGAGGGTCGTGGAAGTTTGTGTTTTAAGCATCATCTATTTCTGTACTGATAAAAGAAACTATGACAATCTGGTCCCGCTTTTACTTCTCTCTTCCGTGTCCAATCTTCCTTTCTTTTAGAGAGATTGATAATGAGTCACGATCAAGAATCCGTCTTTCAGTTTCGGGATTGACAAGCTTCTCTTTTACGGTTGAGAAAGACGCTGTCATAATTGTCGTAGTTGGCACTCTGTGTGTGTGAGAGAGAGAGAGAGGGATGGATGGATGGAAAATAGCAGGAAGGAGCAGAAGAAGAAGATTTTCTGATCGGTACCCTGTTTCTTCCTAGGTTGGTAATGGTTCGTCTATTTCCTTACTTCCACTCATTTTCTTGCTTCATTCCATTTCCTTCTCTCTCTTTATATCTATATATATAGAGAGAAATGAGTTTGATCTGATCTGTGTTTAATCAAATGGGTTTTACACAAATTCTGTACAGAAGGTAGAATTAATATGCCGTTATATTATGTATACTTCTTAATTCCCTTCTTTCTTTGCTTGCTAAATCATGGCTTAAAACTTCGGGGGTTTAGTTTCAAGATTGTACAAAAAACCCTTTTTTTCAAACATTTATTTGCCCAAATGTGTTGGGACTTAGGTGATTTTCATGAATTCCATTACATTATGTGTCGATTATAGCAATGACATTCTTGTCGAAGCTAGCTATCCGTTTATGACAATTTTACACAGTGCAAGGCTTTGGTTAAAAAGAGTGAATTCAGCATCCAGGTCTAGGCTTCGATTATAAGATATCTTGGCAATTGGTTTGATTCAGTTCTGTTAATTCAATTCAAAGAACTCTTTATTTTTCGACTTTGTCTTAGTTGTCTATTGCAAGAGGACTAAGGAAAACATGAAAAATCTTCCTAGTTTAAGTTACAATAGAAAAACTGTTAGAATCACTAAAGAGTCGAGTCCTTTACACATTCTTAATGCGTAATTGATTTGTCCAACAGGTTTTGTCTTTTAAACAGCATCAGGCATACTGGATATTTTGTTCGTACATATCTTCTCTTCCTCTAGTAAGTTACAAGTAGAGCTCAAAAAGGTTGATCTTTGATGATTCGTTGAGCCAAATATCAGGTGAAACATGAGTACTCAACCAACCACAAAAGTCCGACTGGTTAGATGTCCTAGATGCCAACAGGTTCTTGCAGAGTTGCCGGATGTTCCTCTGTACAAGTGTGGAGGATGTGGTACAATTCTCAAAGGTACTAACTTTTTTCAGTTTTACTAATCACATATTTATAGTATGATATTGTTTCTTTAATTTATTTGAAGCTACGTATAATATCTCGTGGGATGATCAGTATGTCATTTAAAGATTGAAAATAAGTTAAAAAGTGTAGTTCTAGCCCCCGAAAATTATCTATATTGCGATGCAGATACTTGCCATGGGTAGAATTAAGAATTAAAGCTTTCAAATGTTGGACTGTGTGAAGCCTAATCATCCTATACTTCACCATGTGGAGCATAACTATATTGTGTTGGACAGCGTGGAACCTAAAATTTCTACTAAGTATTTTAAGGGGCTGGTTTATGGGTGGTAGAATGAGGCTCTATTATCTTCTTCGTTGTAGTGAAAATCTGTAATGGGAAGAGTGGACGTAACTCTCAAATTGAGGATGAGCCATTATAAAAAAAAATTTGTGTGCTGTTCTAATTATATTACTTTCAATAGTAAAGACAGCTTAATCCATGACACCAAGACCTCAATTTCTATACTGATGTTTTGTGGCCTTATTTTCTACTTCCTATTTTCGATTTGTCTTCTTATGTTCCTTCTGTTTTTTGCCTGCATGTAGCTAAAAATCGGAAAGATGAATCTAATGATGCAAATGTGCACTTACAAGAAAGAGACGCTGTTGTCAAAACTGAGCAGGATTGTGTTTCAGGAGAGAAGGAAGAGACTGGCTCTAATCAAGATTTAACTCCTCCATTGAGTGGAGTATCCTCGCCAGAAAAAGACAACTTGGGAGATCACGGTGGACATAACAAGAGCTTCTCTGATAATATTTCTAGTCAACCTGAGGTTAACTGTTTTGAGAGAAAAGATTCATCTGTTGAGGCAAGAAAATCTTTGAAGCAGGATAAAGATGAATTTCCTTTGGAGCAAATTGCCAGCGGATTAGATTCCAGGTTTTTGCAGGATTACAATAGGGAATGGAGTAGAGGCAGAAACTTATCTGATGAATCTCCTAGTTCAAGTGAGTTTAATTGTCATACGGTTGATGGATTGACCCAAGAAGTTAGAAAATGTATTGAATGGAATGACATGATTCCTTTGGACAAATGCCACGGAAGGCATCCTATGGAAGTTGAAGAAAATACCGAAGGGATCAAAAGTCAAGATCTTGTACCAGAAAATGATGTAAAGGGTTGGAACATTTCAAAAAGCCTAAAAACTTCATCACATTCAGCTGGACGAACTTCTGAAGTCAATGAGAATATCAATATTCATCCAACCTTTAGAAGCTTGAGCAAAGAAAACGGTTTGCGCACACGTACTGGAGATTTATCTGTTGCTGCTGAAAGCCCCTTGAATGATAGCATCGTGTCAGTCAATTTCATCACTCCAGCTAATGAACACGTGGAGCACTCCTGGAGTCTTCAAAATTTTGGCAGAGCAAGCTCGGTAGATACTTTGGGAAGTTCGCCTCTTGTTGATCCTATTACTGATCTCAGCGACAAACGTGAGGATATGTATAAATCTCCGACGATCAGAAGTTACTATGCTTATGATGGTAGTGTATCATCTTATGATGGAACTGATGATCAAATTCCCAACCATATTTTACAACCATCCAGTAGAAAGTTCGAGTTGCCTGAAATGAAAAGATATGATCACACCAGTGGAAACAGGACAAGATTTGATGAAGAAGGTATTTCTCGATCACCATTCAGTCCCAGTAATTTCATTGAAAGTCATGGAAATGGAAAAGGAAAACCACCTTCTAGTTATCAGCACAATCTTTTTGAGCACCATCAGAGCTTTTATTCACCAAACAAGCCTTCTAACTCTGAACCAGACAAAATGGACTTGTTGAGAATGGTCTATGAACTCAAAGATCAGCTCAACAGGATGCGTTTTACAAATGATATGACAAATGGAGGGTTTCCGTCTTTCATGGATGAAAAGTATACTCCGTTGTATGATGACCATTTAGTACCAGAAAGGGAGATGCATGCAGATTTGAACCATCCTAGGTACCATATGAGACATAGTCAAGTACAATGTTGGCCCGGACATTGCATGATCTCGAGAATGCCATATTCCATGGACGCTGCAAACTACAGTTGCCACGTCAACTGCACTTGTGTGCATTGTTTTCCCCAAGACTGGCACTGCTCGCCACAGTTTCCTTCACATTCCATGTGCTGTGACAGCGTTCATTCCCATGCCTCGAGTTCCTCGACTCCCCCACAATACATGAATTCTGAGGTTTCCTTATTGGACGACGAGATGAAAAGGTCATATTCGAGAGAAAAATATCAGGCAGCAAAGAGACATATCCGGCCTATAGCTGGTGGGGCCCCACTTGTCGCTTGTTATCATTGCTCGGAATTGTTGCTGCTACCAGCAGACTTTCTCCTATTCAAGAAAAAATATCATCGACTGAGATGCAATGCTTGTCGGGAAGTTCTGAAATTCTCACTTCTGGAAGGAACGACTATAGTTCAATATGTTCCTGATGTTTTTGCCCCTCCACCAAGCGAGGTGGACAACTAAAATGACACCACCGGTAAGAGAATTCTCAAACCATTCTCCCATTCTACTCCTTGACCAAATGCTAAACACATTCCATATTCTGATGATTACGACCTGTCCTGTAGAACTGCTGAAGGAGAGGGTTCATGGATGAGATCTTCATTTGGCCAGCTTCAGATGAATGCATCCAGTAACAATATAACATTTGTTAATGAGTCGATGGGAGAGAAAAAAATGAAGTCTATAATGAGGGAGTCTCAGAACATGAACGAGAGTTTAGCGAAAACCTATAAATCAGCCGGAACTTCATCAAATATGTCCAAGTAGAAGAAAGCATCCACACAGCTCGAAGGTTCTCCACTTCATCAGCTTACGGGATATTCTTCCTTAAGTCAAGTAAGGTCTGTTTAAATCCATGCAGTAACAGAATAAGCTTGATTGTTCCCATCTCTTGGAAGAGGAAAAGTTCTCATCCCGTTTTCTTTTCCATCTCTCCATTGGACATGTATTGTACAGACGAGTACGACTAAGTTGAGCCATCTCTTGTAATAAAAGGATCTATGAATATGTAGTTGTCTGTATTTATGTACTTTTTTGATACAGAAATATGGTTTTGTTGTAATGAAATACACAGTGGGAAAGCACAGCACAATAAAGCAGCTTTGTTATGATGCACAATGTGGGAAAGCACAGGACAATGGCTGGGAGCCAATTGCACGCTAAAAATCAAAATATAAGAGTTTACCACATCAAGGAATAGTGCATTCTATAGTCTTTCATCAACCACAACATTGGCAGAAACTGCAGTTGCATTTGTGTTTGTTCACC
>CAIGRP010070100.1:0-17792 GCA_903798385.1 Fraxinus cuspidata
TTAATCCCATTCATCCTACATCAAACTTCCTCATTAGCCCTGCCAAATGGGCCTAAGACTTGTAACAAGATGGCAATTTTATATATTAGTTGATGCCTATATGAAATTCAACAGACTTCAGTCAGCAAGTAATCTGAAAGAATTCTAAACAGATCAATATACAAGTTTGGCAGATTTTTCGAGAAACCTGCCTCTCCCTACTTTTCTCTCTAATCCTCAAAGGATCCTACACTACCCTCCTCTTTTATTTATATTCGGGCTGCAATTATTTCCAGAAGATTCTCCAATTATCCCCTTGTGAATCTGTGCCTTGAATATCCCTTTCTTCCTTTTTGCTTGATCTACCCATTTGCCCTTGGAATCCTATCATAATATAATTGTATTCTACAGGGTATCAGCCAAAAATGCTTTATTAATTTTTCTATTGAGCAAGTCATTGTATTTTGGCAATGACTCTATCCCAGATCAATAATGCCAAGTCAAAGTGGAAGACAGTTTCTAGCTTTTCAGGAAAAAATTAACTACATTGATGTCTTAAATTATCGCCTTTATGCATTAATTATGCACTTCAGGCTTCAGAATCCGAAATCCAACAAAAAATAAAAAAAGGTTGTGTGCATTCACGTGTGCGTGTGTGTGAGAGAGAGAGAACTTTGTTCCTCTGTAAAGAAATGGCAGATATGAGTGGAAGAGCACAAGAATGAACCCATCCACATCGCTTTAAGGTTGCAGGACTAGAGTTGGATAAGTTTCAATAAGGTGATTAACCCAAATAAAATCATAAACATGAAAAGGTTCATAAGCATGAGCAAATTTCCTTGCCTGAACCTGAAGATTATAATGGAGACCATGTCAGGAAACTTACATTCCCATCAACTTCTCTGAATGGTAAAAATGCTTGCTATTAAAGCTGTCAGCCTAGTTAAACTTCAAAGGATAAAGGAAGATATGACCTCTAAGTGCACATTGAGGGTCATTCTAAGACATGACCTAATAATACCAGAAGTTCCTTCTGATAATTACATCTTTTCGTGGATGTTAGAAAAAGAATCACGTCCTCAACAAACTTTTTCTTTAAGAAAAAATAATAATAATGAAAAATAAAATAAAATAAAAGGGGTTTGCTGCATGGCAATGAACTAGGTCCTACACTCCTATGAGAAACTACTGATTTATATATATTGCATACTACAGTATCAATTCAGCTTGCATACAAAATTCCAATGTTATCTAGCTAATAAGTACATCAAACTCCATCAGAAGTATACAAGTAAAAGATAGTTTCAGAATAGTTGATGGGATCTACATTGAATCATAATGACCTAGTATCAAAATTGGAACGCTGCTCAAATTTATAACCTGACCACTGAAAATTAAGCGAGAAGAGAATTAATTACCACAGTCAAATCAAGATCAAGTTCTGACATATATGTTTGTAGAGTTGCAGCATGATTCTTGAAATATTCTTTCTCTGAGCTACTGAGTTTCTCTTCAATTTCTTCAGGAAGAACACAGTCAACCACCCATCCCAAACTTCTGATAACTTCTGCTCGATTATACCTATAAAATCAAAAGAACAACAGAACAGAGTCACGATGAAGAAATGATCAGAGCCAAGCCATAGTAAGAAAGATTTTACTCTACAGAGGAAAAAAGGTTGGAGCAGATGTTGGTTACACATAAGCCATGAGACAGCGCTTATTGCGGACCAATGAGAGGTGATGGATCAGTGCACCAAACTGGTCTGATTTCATAGCTGTCTGGATGACTATCTTTTCAGCTTGTGATTTTCTCTTCTCGTCTTCTGATATTCCCATTTCATCTTCTGATCTCCTATTATCTTTCAACTTATTTTCACACTCTTGTATTTTCCTGTCATATTATCAAGTTTAATGAGTTTAATATAAAATCAGAATAAATGTTGGCATGGACTAGCAGCCATAATCACAGACACCCCCACCCTCACAAACCTGCTCACCGTATTCAATTTATAATACGAAAACTAACAGAAAGGCTTCCGGCAGCAGAAAAGTGGAGTCAAATAACCAATATAAGGGCTGATGGTATGACAAACAAAAATAAAGTACAAATGGAATTATGCATACTCCTTAGTTCTACATAACATCGAGATACTGGAGGGATAACAGAAGTGAAATGCTTGCACTAGGCTCCATCATGACTGGATTGATAGTCACTGAAGTCAAGAAAAGATTAAATAACTTTAACCTAAAGAAAAAATGGAGTGACACGTATCTTCAATAATTGATCAAATTTAGATACTTCAAAGATAACAGAGACGAAATGCCTACTGTGGGCTCAGTCATTCTTGGACAAAGTAAATTTGATCTTCAAATGATGTACTCTAGTGAATGTCACATTGGCAAACTTTTACCCATCAAAATGAATTGCAAGGCAATGAATAATCTCGAATCAAATTGTCAACACTGGGCAACGACCTGTCATTTTGCTAGTTCAAGGATTAATAATGGAGAGGTATTACCACCCAACAAAAAGCGAGCTAGATAATTGCCGATTTCCTATAAAATGACTGGTGCAAACAAATGGAAAAAATAAGTTGAGAGAAGAGTATGGAAAAGAAAATAAGCTAAATGAAAGAAGAGAAGGGGAGGTTGAGTGGGGGCATACGGAGAACATAAGGAAGAGAATTACCTCATTAAGGGCTGAAGGTGAAGGAGATGACCATTACACTCTTCAATCACTTGAGCAAATAGGTCATTCTGTGCACATGTCAAGTAATATAACTAGACCAGCTCAAAGTTTGAGCACACAAAGACCTAACTACATAAATATCATAACAGAGCAAAGCCGACAGGATTTTAGTATAAATGACACAATGAAAATGCAGAAATCCATACATCCAGGTAGATGGAACATATTACAATATATGGTTCTGATATTTTCTTCATTTTGAAAAATAAAGGACTTTTCTGCTTCTGACGTGAACAATATATCCAACGAAAGAGGCAAATACTGATGAGAGAAATGAAGTTACCACTTCATCACCCCCCCCCCCCCCCCCACCTTTCCCACAAATATAAAGAAAAAAATTGCGGCAATTATATCATTTTTCATTTCCTTTGTGCAAGTGGGAATCAATAAATGCAATTCCTAGAAAACCAAGTTTGACAGAATTTTTTGTAAATGTTATGTCCTGGGCCTCCTGGAAAGGGTCTTCCATTTCAGCAATCTACCTAGTTCAGTTATTCAAGTTTTTCAGTAAGATGAGAATCCTAAAATGATATGCAGTGTAAAGTAAGGCACAAAATCATGTATGGGAATCTTGTAAATGTGTATTTCATGTATATTTATCTCGTAATATATCATTTGTTGTCTACAAAATGCTCATCTACTGCTTGTACTATAGTTATCAACTCAACACAACAATGAAAGTGGAATGCTTGAAAATTGAAGTGACTTTAAGCGTATGTTTGGCTCATGTTTATAAATTGTTCATAAGCACTCAAGTCACTTTGTATCCACACATTTCGAGAAACCTATAAGTATTACTCACGTATTTACTACTCATATATATCTATTTATAATTTAAACCGTTTATCAATACTTCTCAAAGGCGCTTTAAATCTTCATTCCATGTACATCAATTTTTTTTCCATCCTCCATTCATTTAAATATTTATTTTTCTCTTTTTTCCTTCTCTTGGGCCACATCCGATTGTATTTCGTAGGTCCTATCTTCTACACATAAGCTACATGAGCTAAGTAACAAAATATTGAACAGAGACATTTTTTTTTTCATTTTCGTGTAATGCACCATAAAACAAAGACAGTACTCTTCATAAACGAAAAAAGTAAGAAAAACTTACATTGAAAGTGGTAAGCTGCCCAGGTTCGCAGCTCACAAATTCTTTCACTAACTCACTGGCCTTTTTACCGTACATTTTCCTTAAATATCAAACAGTAGTCCTCTTATTACTGCATTTCATTAGAAGCAATTCATCAAGCAGCTTATCTACAAAACAGCAAGTACATCAAAATTCGGAAATGACATACACGTCTAATCACTCAAACCGGTTCACAAATATAATGAAGACATATAGATTAATACATACACGAAATGCACATCATTTTGTGTCAGCGTGTGCGCGCGCGCACAAGCGCCCACAACACAAGTAAATTAGGGAAAAAAATACAGGCAATTCAATAATTAAAACAAATGTATACATACATGTTGGAAGTGGAAATCCCCACAACAATAATCAACTCAAGAGATTAAGACAAAATAAAGATGAAGGAAATTTCATGGGAATATTGGGACTGAGAAAAATTTTGGCGGGAGTGTTCGGAGATTACAAAACTAAGCGCTTAAATTCATAATCTGACCTGGATCGGCCGTGTTCGGATATAAGAATGTGAATAGGGCACGAGAAAACTCTAAAGCTCCTTAGATACGCCTTATTTTCCATGAAAAATTTTCTCGGGAAAATGTCTTCCACCTTTCCAAATTTTCCACATTTTTGAGGAAAACAAATTCTCGATATTTTGGTTGGTAAATTTTTCCTTTTTATTTTTTTTGGCCAATTTTCATGCAAAACAAAGTCAAACGAATGATATTCGATATGGTAATTTATTTTTCAATTTTTTTGACAATTGGAACAAATTCTAGACCTTAATGGTAGAAAAAATTATCACTTTAATGGACAATTTTTATGAAAAACGAAATCAAACGGACACGAAACTTTCAACATTTTCCATGAAAAATTATACCAATCAAACACAATTAATTACAATTCTCAGTAAAACAATTTCTAGACAAATCAATTCCCAGTAAAACATATTCTTTCCACCTATTTTCCACATTTGCAATCAAATGGACCCTAAATACATCGAATCAGACTGAACTCGTATCGAATCGTTCTTCTCAAGTTAAATAGCTGAATGAGTATCAGAATCGAGAACAAAATAATATGGCATCGCTCTCGATTTTGGAGCAAAAATAAAAAATCTAATAAAAACCGAATCTCCTATTTTTTTTTTATATTTTTATATTATACAAGTCAAATTAATTTAATTTTTTAAAATAAATTTGTCAACTAATTAATTGAGTCAAAATTATCGTATTCCTATTTGAATCCAAACCCAACTTTGCAATTCAAATTTCAAATAATCAAAATGAAGTTACCTAAATTTTTCTCAATCACTTGGTCATTTCTCAAATAATTGAAGTTGGGTATCTTAGCCTCTCTTCTTCTTACCATTTTTCTGTCATATTTATTGAATTTCCTCCTCTTTGATCAAGGTAAGTTTCATCTCATTCCTTTCTAGTAGTTTTCTCACACTTAATGTATAACATAGTCTGTAGCTTTAAATCCATGAAAATCCAATTTTCATCTAATAATTAATTTAAGATAGGAAATGCTGGAGCAACCCTTCTTGTTCGTTTGTCTTATGTGTTGAATGTGACTTTGCTAGGTCTTTATGTGAAATATTCTGCAATGTGTAGCTCATGCTTCTTTCTCTAAGAATGTTTTCTCAAATGATGTGAAATAGTATTCGGTGCGTAAGAAAATATTAATTATGGTACGGAATCATACAAATTGAATCGGTTCAGTTCAATAATTAAATTTAGATTCGACGGTTCCAATTACTAAATATTCGAAAAATTTTGGTACGAAATTGAACCGAATCGGACCATGTTCAGCCCTGTCATGACATAACGTATAAATCCACTCATGAATAAACTTATGGTGTGCCTCAACATTTGAATTAAGTTTAAAATTCATCAATGAATTATACAACATGTCACCGGTGCTTAACAAAAGATGAGTACGTGTGCTCTTTAGATTATTCCTCTCTATATATTGTTGATAGTACAAATTGATTCAAATGAGTTTATTGATTAAACAATTACAATCAAATATCAATGTAAATACAATCAACAAATCATCTCGCTTAACTATGAATTGATGTTTCAATTAGAACAAGAGGAGAAATAGTTATTTGAGAATGAGATAATTGAATTGCATGCTCTTTTCTTCAAATGCATGGTATTTATAAATTTCGGTGCCAAAGCCTTTGCGGTGAATGAGGCATCCTTTATGGTTGATGCCAAAAAGATATCTTTCAATTTGTAGCCTATATTGCATGAACTGAGCATGAAGATTCGCATTTTAAAAACGAGTTCCAAATAACCAATTCTAAGCATGAAGCTGCTTTTGAGGAACTAAATAATATAAGGAATGAGATTGTTGCTTTTCACGATTAATTGAGAAATACTGAGGCGGAACTGGTTGTTACGGAGTCTAACCTTCTTGGAGCGACTGCTCGTGAGGCAATGTTAGTTGAGGATACTACGTAGGT
The DNA here is from genome assembly GCA_903798385.1 of Fraxinus cuspidata. Lineage (NCBI taxonomy): Eukaryota > Viridiplantae > Streptophyta > Magnoliopsida > Lamiales > Oleaceae > Fraxinus > Fraxinus cuspidata. Next base: position 6,339 of record CAIGRP010070100.1, read on the forward strand.
TAGGGGAAACAAAGTACTTGGCATCATTAGAAGTTTTCACCCCAAACGGTATTTGGACATTTTGAAAGCTCGTGAAGAAGATGTCGAGGATATCACTTCTCTTGAGCTTCGTCCTTTGGCTTTGGGGGCTTTCGACATTCCATCAATTCGTGTTGATCTTTCTCAACTTGATTCTCCGGCTATCCTCCAAGTGAGAGCATGGCTACTAATGAGCCTCTTGACACTTCAATTCCTACTTCTTCAAAAGCAAGGGTACCCTCAGGGAGTGAAGTTCAAGTTAACAAGGAGAATCCTTCTTCTAAGAATCTTTAGTCCTCGGTTAATTAGGATCGCTTATTTTTTGTCTCATTATGATAACGAAACTTAATTCCTTGTTCGCATATAAAACTGCTCTTTTTGGATAATTTTATTGATAAAACATTATAATTTTTGTCGTACGAACTTGTCCATTTGACAGTCTTTGAGCATGTGTTGTTTCTCATTTGTTACTTTAGGCAGGTTTCACATAGTACATGTATAACGAGTTTATATCAATATTAAAATCTATCGTTCGTGTGCCAATTTCTCATTTCAACAATGCAGATTTCAAAAGAAACTTTATTAAATTGTCGTAACAACATTTATTATTCCTTTACGAGCCATGACTTTTTCATTTGTATATACTTCGTGCGCTATTACAATAATATCATGATATTTAAAGATAAATGGACGTGGCCTCGCACCCTTTTGATATTGGTTTCCTTAAGGGTGGAAATCAGTTCCCATATTTCTTTGGCGGAATAGATCTCGCCTTTGGTTGAGATTTCTTTTGATTGAATAAACCTTGCCTTTTAACTAGATTTTTTTTTTGATTGAGTTAAACTCGCCTTTAGCCATTTGGAGCAGGATTGTCATTTCTCGAAGGGGCTGACCTCACCTTTTACTATCAAATCTCCTATCTGCGACCTTGTCTCAAGTACAGTATTTTTCATTTACTTCCATAGCTCATGCTTCCTTCAGTACTTGCTAAGTTATCTTTACTGGCGGGTAGATTTTTCATCCCTCCACTTATAATATCTGATACTTGCTTTCTTAAACAAGATTTTCAAGCATTCGTTTTTCTCTCTTTTCCATCATTTTTATCTGGACAATTTGTTCTTTAGGAGCCAAATTATTTATTCTGGCGATATCATTTATGATGTTCCGCTTCAAGTGTCCTGAGGCTCTGACCCTACATTAGATCAATTTCATATGGGATATTAAAGACGTTTTGTTTACGATAGGTGGCTAAGGCCATCATATATTCTTTCAATTTGTGCCATGTTGAAAGACATTTGGTTCTCTACATAATTACCAAATATAATTGAAAGAATAGCAGTTTTCACGATTACCTTAGATCCAGAATTCTTTATGTATGTCCTCCCTGGGTACTTGGGAGTATAAATCATGCATGCTTTCAATACTTATTTATATGGGATTTTGATTATGATATTAGTTTCTCTTTATAAAGGTTCGGAGTTCATAGCGTTGGCCAACACATGAGATGACCATGTGTACCTTATTGGATGTGTGGGCCTTTGTCCACCTAGTGTGATAGTCACATTTATCCACTCGTTCTGCTTATTGACCATTTTCAGCACTACGTAGCATATATCTATGTCATGACTTTCGGTGCAATGGATATTGTAGAATTTTAGTTTGTATCCCTTAGGAGATAGATAGGCTTCATTGATATTTTGCAATGAGGGTGTGACGAAAGCACATCATGTCTTTAAACTCTTTGAAACTATGATATTGTGATCTAACAATCTAGGTATGAACATCATGCTTTTCTTCTAGTCTCCTGACATGATATTTTTTCATTGCTCTCTGATTTTGCATTCTCCTTTGATTCTCTAAAACATCTTCTACCTGGATCTTCTTAAATATAAACTCTATTAGTTGGGAAAAAGAGAATGGATACCTTTTGCGAGCTTCTTTCCAAACAGAAGTACCCGATCATTGGCCATTCCACAAAGCTTCCTCACCCAGCATAATCTCACTAGTGCATATTTCATCTTTAAACCATGTAAAATAACTTCTAAGGGATTCTCCTTCCCCCTGCTTGATGATACTTAACCTCGTAACTGTTTGTATTATTTCGAGATTTGTTTGTTGATGAGGTACCCAGTCACTGGTTGACTGCTAGAAACTAATACATCACATTCTCCATAGTTGACTAGCCTCCTAACCTTTTGTGCGAACATCTATTATAGTTCATCGTCCTCTAATTCTTCAACTGGTTAAGCCTCCAGTGGTACGAGCTTTTTTCATTTACCACTTCGTTTGTTGAGGATCTAATATTATGTGAATTTTTCTATTTTCCTGCTGGAATAATACTATAAGCTTGTGATATCCACAAATTTTTGTTTCATTTGGGAAAAATTTAGCTGACATTAGTTTCTTTGATTTTCCTTTCATTACCAGCTTGTCATACTTTGCACATAGACATGCATTTTTTGCTACCAACATCTGTAGTTTTTTTTTTTTTTTGCCATTTCATGGGTCGTTTCTGCTGTAGGCATTCCTTTCGCCTAAGCATGGCATTGAATGAAAGAAATATCAGCTTAGGATCTTGTTGGAATTTTCTCCTGCTTTCTCTTTGGATTCCTATCACCTTGATTGAATCATTGCTAGATTCTTCTGTTCCGACTTTTAGCGTTTTGACTGCATCCGGATATGCTTCTACTCTATTGACGTAAAAAAATTGTAAGGATAATTTCTAGGCTAAATTTAAGATAAAAATGTATTTTTATTGATAACTATCTTCAAATAAAAGTGTCTAATCACTTTACCAGGAAGAGAAGTGTGAATGACAGTATCTGTATTGAAGTTGTAAAGTAAGCTGAACTGTGCCTTTGGAGGGGAATATCTTTCTCTATTTATATGGGAAAATGGCTTCTTATTATCTAGACTCATGTCTTGTTCAAATCAGTTACAGTGCCAAGTTTTGAAGGTGTGCCAATGATCTTACCCTTGATTGGTTGACGAGGTCGGCTCCCATAAAGTCACCATGATATCATTTTCTATTGTGTTTCCAGGAAATGATGAGCTGATTAAGTATAAGAAGTTATGGCAATAGAGATGCGCTGATGTCATTCTCACCAATTGGGGAGAGTGGTAGTTTGATAGTGTGGAAGAAGTCTGTAATCATTTTGTCTCCTAGAATTACGGCAGTCATAGGTACGAGATGATCTTAGTGATTCGATTTGAATTTTATACGAGTTAGGTACTCATAATACGCATGTTTTGAATTAGGTCAGTCTTCGGGAGCCAACATACTCCATTCATTCTTTTAGATCCTTGAGGCTTCTAAATTTTAGTGGATGGATTTATGGTTTCCTTTGTTCAGAATATTCTCATAGACGATGCCAATTTTTTGATAATACAAATTAAATCAAATGAGTTTATTGATGAAACAATTGAAATCGAATATTAATGTAAATACAATCAACAAATCCTCTCAACTAACTATGTTATTCACCTTCTAAATTCACTAGTCTTGATACTTCAACTAGAACAAGAGGAGAAATAGCTATTTGAGAGAGAGATTTGAAATACATAATCTCTTCTTCAAATGTGGGAGTATTAATATATTTTCTTCCAAGCATTGGGGTAGTTCGATCATTTTTACGCTGTGCCAGATGGTGGTTCCTTGTTGGCTGTGAATCATAATTGATTCAGTTATGAATCACACTTTATCTATTTGCCCATGTGCTCCTTATTAACAGCCAGCCAATTGGTATATGGTAAGTCGCTTGGATCTTTAATTAATATTTATTTATTTATGCTGAAATCGATACGATTTGTTGTAAACAAAGTAGTACTCATGAATGATTATTGTACCCTTATAGTCCTGATTGTAACTTATAAATATAAGGCTTCAGTTAATCAACAACGCAGAAAGCTCATAGAATCTGGACAGTTGGCAGTAGTTGTGATCGAACGTTGATAATTCAGTATCACAAGTCTGGTCATTGTGAAATTTGGAAAGAAGGTTCACAACTTATTTTTCTTCAAATCTAACGGTTAAGTTCAAGATCATACAGTTCATTTGTGAGAAATCTCTATGCGAATAGTAACGAGAAATTTGAATTGATTGGAAGATCTAATTCTTTTAGAACAAAATTTTTTTCAGGGTTTTTCTTTTTAAGAATTTAAGAATACTATAAATTATCTAAATATATTTCAATTCTTAAATATTATGTCATTACTTCTGAAGAAGATCGATTTTATATGCGTTCAATATTCGAGAAGATTATTGCAATGTTGCTCATGTAGAGCAAGTTTTGAACTTTAAAATATCATTTGCTCGAAAGGTAGAAGGAAATTGTAATATCAATATTCCAAAAAAATATTACATTGTTTAGCTTGAAAGGTAGAACGAATTGTTACGCCTCCACTCCGAGGCTCCATGAGACATTGCCACGTAGAAGACAGATCCACGTGGGCAGATAGTCAAATGAAGATCCATGAGGCTGGAATACAAAAAGATTGAATAAACCGAAGCCTTTACTCTACGAGCCGAAGTACTTGCTGAAGTGGACATCAAGTCGAGGCGCTCGTTGACGCACTGCTGAAGAAGTAGAAAAGGGAGTTGAAGCTCTCCACTTAGAGAATCACCTCCAAAGGTTTATCTGAGGTTCTCAAACTCGTCTGAAGCTCAAGAAGCCGACGTTGTCTCTTATAATAGATTTGAAGATCTCTCAGAAGTGATTGATGTAACACTTGTAATAAAGTTTGTCAGTATGATAGGACGATTAACCCTTAATCAATGTATTCATTGTATGAATAGACGGTGATGCGAAGCCTTAGTTAGGAAGATGAGGCCACGTGGTTCTGATCCAACGGTCACAACGTCGGCCAATGTAGTATAAATATGGCATCTTTGTAACATAGAAGGGGTTGGATATTTGATAACGAAACCAACACTCATATATTCAAGGAATATACTTAAACTCTTGAAAGAAAAGATATTAACATTTCATCTATCTTTCAACATATTCCTGTTTGTTGTAACAAAAATGAGTGTGGATTCTTGATGATTGTTGTTAATGCAATCGCTTTCATTCTATCCACCGGAGATCGAACAAATTTTTGTCTCACACCGTAAAGTATCTCCCCCGTCCATATCTTCCTTGCTACCGTTGTTATTCCGATAGGAACGCACCGAAATCGTATTTGACGGCATGAGTGGGCCCGACATCTGTTGATTCATTTTTAGGGTCAACATATTGGCAATGTTTGTGAGAAACTAAACAGTTAACCAGAAAAACGCGTGGAGAAAACACTGGGCAACAGTGGAAAGTCTAGTTGAAAGAGTTTTAACCTTTGAAAAATAGGGTGGTGAGAAATCTAAAAATCCTCTGAAGAAAAGGAAAACGTTAGCACCGAGTATTTTGAGAAAAAATGAGTTCAAATGATAAAAATGTACCTAAAAAGACAAGAGTATACCCTAAAGAAGGGGAACCCTCACAAGCCGTTCCAATTACACGCCCATGAACTCCAGCAAGAAGACGAGGAGGATCTAGAGGTGGGGGCAGGGTTGCAGCTAGGCTCACTAGAGAAACGGGCCGCCATGCGGCTAATATTAGAAACATAATCCAACAAAACTTGGCCATACAAGAGATGTTGATGAACATGCAAGGGCAACGAGGATTTCATGTCTCCCATATGCAATCCCTGATAACGCATTCCCAGACCCTCAAGGATATAGCCAACAGGAGGAAGAAGTCCAAGCCAAATGGCAAGACACCATCATAACAGGATGGAGGCTTCGCATGTGAGAGAAATCGAGGTAGACGCATTAACTAATTGTGCTTCAGAAAGGCCATACGAAACACCATTCAATTTTCCTCCAAATTACGAGCCAGATAACGGACCTCAAAGGTCGACCAGCGTATTCGATAGGATAGGGCCAGGCCTGCCTAGAAATATGTAAGATTACCCACCCCAAGCGCCTAGAAATAGGCAGGCTCATACTCCCCCTCCAATGTCTAAGAATAGGCAACAGGAGCCTCACCAACACGAAGGACAACAACCCACTCTTCAGGAAGAGCCTCAGGTCCGTTCTTCTAGAAATAAGCGTGAGATGAGGGCTCAGACTAGAAATGAAGCTAGACCTTCTCAGCCACCCCTTCAAACCCACTAAGGAGAGGATGAGGACTCAGATGAACCTCAGAGATCTTACGACCTTGATGATGACGATGATCATTCGCCTTTCTTAGAGGCCATAAGGAATGCTCCCATGCTGAACCACCTTTACTCTCCCTAAAATTCCCAAATATGATAGGAGAGGAGACCCACCGAAACACATTAATAGTTTCAAAACTCATATGAATTTGAAGGGGGCCACACCAACTATGAAATCCAGAGCCTTTCACATAACCTTGAGTGGAGGGGCAAAAATTTGGTATACAAGACTGTCGGAAGGAAGTATCTGAAGCTGGCCCGACCTCAAGAAAATGTTCTTGAAACGCTTCGCGATAAGCAAAGAAGGAAAAAGACCCATTTAGCGATTGCAAGATATGTGACTACAGCGGGGCGAATCATTGAAAAGTTTCTTATCCCGTTTCATCGACGAAATGACTTATTGTGTGTAAGTCACAAATAGGTAAGCACTAACTGCTTTGTGAGGAGGACTGGATAAGAACTCCCTCTTCTAGAGAGACGTGAAGAACAAAGATCCTATCACCTATGACACCCTTTCGGAAATGATAAGACGCGAAATCCTCAATGAAGAATTGAGAGATCATAGGAATAGGGTCAGCCAGGGCCTATCACCTCCTCAAATGCAAATGGGAAAATGCCTCACTTCCCATTTGATGGATCATCAGGCACCACTAAATCATGGACACGATCTTACCATATCAACGCTCAATGCCATACCTACCTTAGCTTATAAGGAGGTCAACCCTGGTGCTGAGATGCACCAGCGTCACCCTTACCCGAGGCACCCTCCCTGGGGGTGAGGCGCTGGACCTAGAAATAGGGACGAAGTGCCAAACTATTGCATGTACCACCAATCCCATGGCCATCGAATGGAGAATTGTTGGGACGTCACAAGACACTCCCAGACCCAGAATCAAGGGATGGGAAGATGCCTTCAAAGAAATACTCCCTACAGGCCAAATCAGCAATTCAGGACTAACGAACAACGTTGGCCCAATCACAGTGACCCTCCTAGAGGGAGGGAAAATGACACTGAAAGGCCTAGAGAGGGTCAAAGGCAAAGACAGAGTCCCCCACCCAACAATGAACAGGAGCCCATCAGGGAAATTAATACAATCATAGGAGGCTCACATGTTGGGGGGAGAATCCATGAATTTGCAAAAGAACTATGCTAGAGAAACAAATGACCCTCCTATGACGAGCTACATAGTTAACTACTCCTCGACTAGGAAAACAATTCCACCAATTACATTCACCCAAGAGGATACAGTGGGAGTGCATTATCCACATTGTGACGCCCTGGTGGTAAAGGTCGTCATGGCTCGCAACGGTCTCAAAGAATGTTAGTAGATAATAGAAGTTCGGTTAACATTATATTCGGAACCACCTTTAATAAAATGACAGTTAACCATGAGCTGACCCCAATGAGTTCCCCCTTATATGGGTTTACAGGAGAAAATATCATCCCAAGGGGTAAAATTACTCTAGCAATAGAGATGGAGACCAAACCCCTGATTGCTCGTCATTTCATGAAATTTCTGGTTGTTGATAATCGATATACCTACCATGGAGTACTTGAGAGACCCACTCTGAAGGAGTTATTAGCAGTCCACCTACATTCATCACCTATGCATGAAGTTCTCTACTGAAAATGGTATTGCCACAGTCCGAGGTGACCAATGAAGAGCTAGAGAATACTACTCAAATTCCCTAAGAAAGGTGGAACCGAAAACCGTTAACATAATTAATACTGATTTTATCATGAGCGACCTCCCTGAACAAGATAATTCCCCAGAATAAGGGGAAGATGTCGTCATGATCGAGGCCCCTGAAGAAGGGACATCTGCTGAAGAAGTAGTCAGCTTGGAGGAATTAGACCCTCGCATCATTAATTGCGAACCTCAGACAGCACCTAGGGAAGAGCTGGAGACCTTCCCAGCACACCCTATGGATCCATCAAAACGCTTGTAGGCGGGAAGTACTGAAAATGAAAAATGAGTTGGAAAACTTCCTACTCAATAACCTTGATATTTTTGCTTGGACGCACAGAGACATGGTAGGCATCGACCCCAATGTCAGTTACCACCACTTAAACATAGATTCAAGAGCCATGGCACATAGGCAAAAAAGGAGATCCCTCAACCCGGATAGATATGAGGCCCTAAAAGACGAGGTTAGAAAGTTGATTGATAATGGGTTTATACGAGAATCTGTCTATCCGAAGTGGGTCTTCAACCTAGTTTTGGTAAAAAAGCCCAATGGAAAGTGGAGGGTTTGCATGGATTTTTCAAATTTAAACTAAGCTTATCCTAAGGACAGCTTTCCACTTCCCGGAATAGATCAACTGGTAGATTCAACTATCGGACATGAGCTCCTAAGCTTCATGGATGCCCATTCGGGATACAACCAAATTCTCATGTTCCCAGCAGACAAGGAACATATCTCCTTTATCACATATAAATGACTCTATTGTTACAAAGCTATGCCTTTTGGGTTGAGAAACGTCGGAGCCACCTACCAAAGGCTTGTAAACAAAATGTTCGCCGACCTTATAGGAAGCACCATAGTTACAAAGCTATGCCTTTCGAGTTGAAAAATGCCGGGGCAACATACCAAAGGCTCGTTAACAAGATATTTGCCAATCTTATTGGAAGAATCATGGAGGTTTACGTGGATGAGATGATGGTAAAAAGTTGAAAGCGAGCAATCACATTGCCTACCTGGATGAAACATTCCAAATTCTGCAAAAATACCGGATGAAGCTCAATCCCTTGAAGTGTGCTTTTGGGGTATCATCAGGGAAATTCCTTGGTTACATAGTTAACTAAAAAGGCATCGAAACAAACCCTGAAAAGGTCAAAGCTTTAACTGAAATGAGGTCAACCCAAAAACCAAAAGAGGTACAGAACCTCATTGGACGAGTGGCGGCCTTGAACCTCTTCATCTCCAAAGCAACAGACAAATGCCTACCATTCTTTAAGGTCCTCAAAGGAGGAAAGAAATTCCAGTGGACGAAGGAATGTGAAATGGGCTTGCAAGAGCTGAAGAAGCACTTGGGCCAGACGTTTCTTCTTTCCAAGCCAAAGGATCACGAGGTACTGTACCTATACTTGGCAGTAACTTCCGAGGTTCTTAGTTCAGTTCTAATCTAGGAAAAGAATGGCCACCAGCTACCAGTTTATTATGTCAGTAAAGCACTCCTAGCAGCGAAAACTATATATCCCTGCATGGAAAAGTTGGCTTTTTCCTTGATAATGGCATCCATGAAGTTGAGGCCGTATTTCTAAGCCCATATCATCCATGTGTTGACAAACTACCATCTCAAGTAAGTGCTTCAGAAACCAGAAGCTTCAAGAAGGTTGCTTAAATGGGCTGTGGAGCTTAGTGAGTTTGACATCATTTTCAAACTAAGGGCAGCAATTAAGGGGCAAGCGCTAGCAGACTTTGTGGCCGAATTTACCCCTATTCCAGAGGTAGAGGAGGAGATAGAACCCACAAAACCTCATACGTGGAACCTTTCAGTTGATAGATCTTCTAGAGACACGGGATCATGGGCTGGCATCATCTTGGTTAGCCCAAAGGGGCATAATCTCTCATGTGCTGTGAGGTTCGACTTCAAGGCCACAAATAATACGGCGGAATATGAGGCCCTTCTAGGTGGCGTAAGGTTGACAAAAAATGCAAGTGAAGAGGCTCATCATTAGCAGTGACTCTAGTTGGTAGTTAGTCAAGTTCATGGAAATTTTTCGGCCAGAGACAAGTCCATGGCAGCATACTTCAAGTTGGTGATGAGCTTCATCCCTTCCTTTGAGAAATTTGAATTGGTACAGATCCCACATTCCAAAAATGCTCACGCGGATGCCCTGGTAAAATTGGCAAGTAGTAAAGACTGTGAACTACTCACGATGGTGCATGTTGAGCATCTTTCCAGACCCTCGACTGATGCGAATGGGATGGTAATGCAGGTAGAGGATACCCCACCTTGGATGAAGCCCATCATATCTTACCTCAAGAATCAAACCCTGCCATTGGGGAATGAAGAGGCTCTGAAGCTTAAAAGAAGGGCCGCCCACTTCATCTTCCAAGATGAGGTGCTATACAAAGCTGGGTATTCACTGCCATTACTGAGGTGCATTGGAGGAGAACAAACAAACTATGTGCTCAGGGAGATCCATGAGGGGGTTTGTGGAAAATCATACAGGAGGTTGGTCCCTGGCTTAAAAAGTGCTTAGACAGGGGTATTATTGGCCCACCTTGAAAAAGGATGCGCTACAATTCGTTAGAAAATGCGACAAGTACCAACGCTTTGCTGCTATACAGAGGCAACCTTCGCAAAAGTTGAGCGTAGTATCTAGCCCCTGGCCGTTCGCAAATTGGGAATCGATCTAATCGGACCCCTCCCCAAAGGAGAGGAAATGCTAGCTTCGCAATTGTCGCCATTGATTATTTCACTAAATTGGTAGACGCTGAACCTCTCGCTAAGACAACAGAGGCCAATACTTCCAAGTTTCTATGGAAGAACGTCATTTGCAGGTTCGGAATTCCTAATTCAATCGTGTCGGATAATGGTAGACACTTCGATAACAAGAAGGTCAGAAACATATGCGATGAGTTGGGAATCAAGAAACACTTCTCCTCCCCCACATCACCCCCAGGTTAATGGGCAAATCGATGCTGTCAACAAAACCATCAAATATACGTTGAAAAGGATATTGGATGCCTCTAAGGGAGTGTAGATCGATGAACTACCACAAGTGCTTTGGGCTATCAGAAGCACGAATAGAAGTGCTATAGGAGAAACAACATTCTCCATGGCTTACGGTGCAGAGGCCATGAGCCCTATAGAAGTAGGTCTACCATCTCCTCGACGAATACATTTTAATGAAATAGCCATGATAAAATAAGGAGATGTGAGCTTGACCTCTTAGAAGAAAGAATAGACAATTCCCAAGAGAGGCTGGCCTTATATCAAAGCAAAATGACTAGATACTATGACTCAAAAGTAAAAAAGAGGTCATTTCGTCTGAACGAGTTAGTACTTCGGAGGGTGTTCCTATCCTCTAAAGAGCATGGCTCAGGGACCCTAGGCCCAAACTGGGAAGGCCTTTATCGCATATATGAAGAAGTTTGACCTGGTACTTATAAAATAGAGAACATGGATGGAAAGACACAACCTCGCCCATGGAATGTAGAGGACTTGGGCAAGTACTATCAATGATAAAAAGCATCTTATGTATAGCGACCAAAAAAAAAAAATCTTATGTC
>CAIGRP010070109.1:0-21831 GCA_903798385.1 Fraxinus cuspidata
AACGCCTACCCTGGCTCAACGGCTGACCAACGTCTATTCAGCAGACATCCATGCTCACACCAGGTTTACCCTTGACACTATAATAGTAGTTTGACACAATATTCTCATATATATATATATATTGATTGATTGTTTGACTTCCATTCAAAACATGATCGTTACAAGAAAGCCAAATTGTTGTCCTATCTCTTCTTCTTCTCATCTAAAGTTTGTTTTTGTATCTCTTTTCTCCCAAGCTTTGTTTATATTTTGTCATTTTGGAGAGACAAAGTATCGACCTCAAGTTTAGACTTCATCTTTTTGGTGTTTGGGTTGTCTTCATATACGCATAACTCAGACAATAATAAAAGTTTCATCGTATCCTGGAATCGAATTATTATTACCATGTGTATTAACACATTGGAGGGTACATAGACTTCCTAAGGAAAGCATTTTACAACGTGCCTTAAGTCAGATTTGGTAATTTCTGCATTACTCCCAATTCTTCCTGTGTTCTAGTTATTTTCACAAAGTTCTGGTGATCCCATATAAAAATGTGTTGGCAAAGTCTAAACAAATGAAAAAGTACATTTTTGTAAAGTGCATAGACTTATAAGTAAATGTTTGAACTAAATATAACTTTCTATTTTTCAGCTATATAACCCGGATTGTGGGTTATTTTTCGACATTGAATGAATAATAAAGACTTTGCTTGTTTTCTTGACATTTTCTTTTGCGTTCTTCTCTATTAAATATCTGTCGAACTTCTACCCACAGAATAATCACTATTCTGCTCGGCGTCAGTTGGTATCACAGCATCAGCATCTTCCTGGGGTGAGATTTCATTAGTCCTACCATGGTTGGTGGTCGTGGTCTTCACGGGAAGGTTCCGAATGAGAAAGTCTCATACTGTGATCGTAACGTTTAGGATGTGACGATTGAAGATTTACATAGGCAAGTTGTGGAATTAACTCAACATCTAGCGGCGCAGGATTTCGGTGATCGTGAACTGGAGGGTCATGATTCTAACACCAGTTTCGAAAACTCGTATCACAATCATGCTCGAGTCTGGGAGCACCGTGGTCAGGAAGATAGTCATGTAGACTTCGGTTTTAGAGTGGACCTACACGATTTTTCTGGTACGTTACAAGCTGAAGGATTTGTTGATTGGTTGAATGAAGTTAAATGAAGTTTTGAATATAAAAAAGTTCTAGATAGTGTCAAAGTAAGGTTGGTCACCATCAAACTCAAGGAAAGAGCATCTGCATGGTGGGAATAGTTGAGGCGTTCACGAAATAGGCAGGGTAAGGCCAAGATCACTAAGTGGGAAAAGATGAAGAAGAAAATGAAAGGTCACTTCCTTCCTTTCGGCTACACCCAAACTTTTTTTCAACAGCTTCATTTTCTTAGGCAAGGCATGAGATCGCTTGATGATTATACGGATGAGTTCTATCAATTGATAGCCCGCAATGATCTATCTAAAAGGAAGAACATGGCACGGTATTTGGGAGGATTACGACAGCCCCTACAGGATGTCCTCAGTCTTCACTCGCTATGGACCATTTCTGAAGCATACCAGCGTGCACTTACTGTGGAAAAGCAACAGAGCAGGAGACCACTGATTAGAAGTGAAGGTAGTCAACCAATTCGCCCTCAAGCACCCCGTCCTGCTCAACAACCACCACGGGATAATTCTATCTCGGGTATTAGGTGTTTCAGGTGCGGTGAACAGGGACATAGAGCAACTGATTACAGGAAACCAGCTAGTCGAACAAGAAAAAATATCCTGATTGAAGAAGATGTAGTAGACGAAACTGAGGAGGTTGGAAAACCAGTATATGACGATGATGAAAAGGGAGATGTAGTGTATGGGGATGGTCATGAGACACTAGTCGTTCATAAGAGTCTATTGACTCCCAAAGGCAACTCAAGGGATGACTGGTTGAGGACCAACATCTTTCACACAACTGCATTATAGCCAATAAGGTCTGCAAACTAATCATAGATAGTTGTAGTTGTGAGAATGTGGTATCCGAAGGGCTGTCCAAAAATTGCAGTCGAAGATAGATCGTCATCCCATACCATATAAATTATCGTGGTTGAGTAAAGGTAGTGAGGTATCAGTCGAAAAACGATGTCTAGTATCTTTTTCAATCAGGAAATATTTTGATAATGCTTGGTGTGATTTCGTGTCAATGGACCCTTGTCATGTATTGCTAGGCCGACCTTGGCAATATGATCGCAGTGTTATTCATGATGGGAGGAAGAATACATATACCCTTAGCATCAAGGGGAAGACGGTTGTGTTGGCGCCTCGTCGGGAAAAAACCACTCTTGCCCCGTTAATCAATAATACCAATCTACTTTCTATGTCTAAGTTTTTGGTTGAGATTGAGTGTGAAGATGTAGTTTATGTTCTACTACCTTGTGGGAATAGTACGACGGACGAGGATCCAGAATTACCGGCAGAAGTGCAGTAAATGTTAACGGAGTTCTCTGAACTGATGCCGGAAGATCTCCATCCGTTGTTGCCACCTATGAGGGATATTCAACATTAGATCGACCTTGTTTCAGGATCGAGTTTGCCTAATTGACCAGCTTATCGCCTCAGTCCTAAGGAAGTTGAGGAGTTGCAGTGACAGATTGTAGAGTTGTTGGAGAGGGGCTACATCCGTAAGAGTATGAGCCCATGTGCAGTTCTGCTGAAGAAGGACAATTTCTTGGCATATGTGTGTTGATAGCAGAGCAATCAACAAGATTACAGTGAAGTACAGGTTTCCAATTCTCCACCTAGATGATACGTTAGATCAACTATCTGGATCTAATATTTCCTCAAAAATTGACCTTAAAAGCAGATATCACCAAATCAAAATAAGGCCTGGAGGTGAGTGGAAGACAGTGTTTAAGACGCAACGTGGACTGTATGAGTGGATGGTCATGCCTTTTGGACTATCCAACGCACCCAGGACCTTCATGAGATTTATGCATCAAGTTTTACGACCTTTCATAGGGAAGTTCGTAGTAGTCTACTTTGACGAAATTCTCATTTATAGTCCGATGTGGGCATCACACTTTGATCACCTCCATGCTATTTTTGATATGCTGAGGACGGAGCACCTATTCGTTAATCAGAAGAAGTGTTTTTTCTTCACAACTTATGTTACTTTCCTTAGTTTTGTTGTGTCTACTGATGGTGTTCATCCAGATCAATCGAAAATTGATGCAATCTTGGAGTGGCCCAAGCTAAAAACCTTGCACGACGTCAAAAGTTTTCATGGATTGGCATCCTTCTACCGCTGGTTCATCAGAAATTTCAGCACTCTGATTATGATAATCACTGAATATCTCAAAGGACAATCTTTTCAGTGGTCCAAGGAAGCAGATACCAATTTTTAGTTGGTCAAGCAAAGGATTACATAGGCTCCAGTTTTGGCACTTCCTGATTTTTAAAAGGTATTTGAAGTAAATTGTAATGCATCTGGGGTTGGCATGGTGGTGTTTTAAGTCAGGAGGGGCGTCCAGTGAGAAACTATCAAGGTCAAAGAAGAATTATTCCACCTATGATCTCGAGTTTTATGCCATATTTCAGTCCTTGAAGCATTAGCTCCATTACCTCATACAGAGAGAGTTCATTCTTTTCACTGATCATGAGGCCCTGAAGTACATCAATGGTCAACACAAGCTAAGTCAGCAACATGCCAAGTGGGTAGCACACTTACAGGAGTTCATGTTTGCACTGAGGCACCAAGCTGGGATTCTGAATCGTGTTGCAAATACATTGAGCAATCGCACATTATTCCTCACNAGTACATCAATGGTCAACACAAGCTAAGTCAGCAACATGCCAAGTGGGTAGCACACTTACAGGAGTTCATGTTTGCACTGAGGCACCAAGCTGGGATTCTGAATCGTGTTGCAAATACATTGAGCAATCGCACATTATTCCTCACCACCAGAGCAACAGCATAGTAGGATTTGAGGCATTTCCTAATATGTATGCTGCAAACCCATCATTCGAGAAGAAAATTCTGGAGGTAACTCACAATCAACGACATGATTTTATTTTGCATAATGGATATTTGTTTCGTGGACTACAGTTGTGTATTCTGGATTGTTTACTAAGGCAACAGATTATTAGTGAACTTTATAATATGGGCCATTTTGGGTGAGATAAGACATTGGCTTTGGTCTCTTCTAACTATTATTAGCCCAAATTGAGTAGTGACGTGGCACATCATGTAGTGCGTTGTTATGTGTGTCAGCGGTCCAACAGAGTTCTTACTAATGCGGGCCTTTACATACCTTTACCGGTACCTGAAGCCCTTTGGTTCGATGTCAGCATGGATTTTGTATTGGGACTACCCCAAACGCAACGGACACTGGATTCTATTTTCGTTGTGGTTGACAGGTTTTGAAAGATAGCCCATTTTATAGCTTGCCGGAAGACAATGGATGCTACCCAAATCGCCCATCTTTACTTCAAGGAAATTGTACGTTTGCATGGTGTTCCTCAATCAATTACTTCTGATCGCGAGACCAAGTTCATGAGTCACTTCTGGAAAAGTTTATAGGAGAAGTTGGGGACGCGGTTGAATTTTAGCAGTGCCTATCACCCCCATACAGATGGTCAGACCGAGGTGTTGAACCGGACCTTGGGAAACCTTTTGAGGAGTCTGGTAGAAACTAAACCGAAGCAGTGGGATTTGGCATTGCCTCAGGCAGAATTTGCCTACAACAGGTCGAACAATAGAACCACGAGAATGAGCCCATTTGAGATTGTCTATGGTCGGAATCCATCCAGGGTCCTTGATTTAGCCCCTATTCCACGTGTGGGATGTCTAAGTCACAAGGAAGATGAGATGGTAGAACATCTTTGAGGTATCCATGAACAGGTAAAGCTCACCATTCAAAGAGCAATGCCAGGTACAAGGTTCAGGCTGATAGTCACCGTCATCAAGTACTTTTTGAAGTTGGTGATTGTTTGGGCGGTATTAACTTGTGATCGTTTTCTTGTTGGAGAGTATAATAAACTTAAGGAATGGAAGATTGGACCCTGTGAGGTCCTACAGAAGATCAACTATAATGCCTACAGACTACGCCTTCCCAGCCATTTGAAGACTTCTGATGTCTTCAATGTGAAGCACTTAAGTCCTTGTTTATGGATTCTGATGACATAACTATGAACTCGAGGACGAGTTCTTTCCAACCCGGGGCGACTGATGCAGGAGCATCCGAGTCAGACGAAGTTGAGTTGTCCGATAGCTCGTTGATGGCGCTGAGATACCAATGAGATACCATGAGTTGGCGGATTAGCGTAAAAATGGCTAGTAATCAACGATATTTCCTAATTGGGGGCATTTTTGGACATGTTTAGTATTTTGGCCATAATTTGGCTATGTTAATCAAAATCACGCTCATGACCCCAGTTCAAAAAGTTCTTTTCGACGCGTACGTCGTGGTCACCCAGTTTTGCTCGGTACGCATCGATTTCGAGGGCAAAATCTGTTGTTTTCCCTTCTGAATCCCAATTTTAGTTATTTTTTTGCATTTTTTGGTAATATTTCATTTGCCTTTTTAACATAAATTACGAACTCAAATTAAGCTAGATTTTGGGGATATTGCTTCTTTTATTACGTACATTATTTTGGTATGAATATTGAGATTTTGCCATTTTTGGTAAAATTTCGATAATTATAATTTTTCAGCTAAATAACCCGGCTTGTGGGTTATTTTTCGACATTGGATGAATAATAGATACTTTTTTTGTTTTCTTGACGCTTTCTCTTGCCTTCTTCTCTGTTCAATATCTGTCAAACTTCTACCTGCAAAATAATCACTATTCTGCTGGGCGTCAATTGTATTTTTGTATTTTGAAGAAGTCAACCTATGGACCAAGGAGGAAAAGATGCCACATTGCCGCTATCTAGCTGTTAGCTTACCGCTCAAGCGGTGTGATGGAGTTTTAAGCAGAGAATTGTTCGGCCTAAGATTATTTTCTCTATTCCATGAAATTTTTAATGTTATTTCCATTTTTAGGACTATTATTAGGGTTTGACATGTAGCCCTATATATAATTGGCTCTTGTTCATAGTTAACTTCATTAGAATAGTGATAAACACACAATCTTTGTAATTCTTTCTCCTTTATAATAAATTATCCTTTTATCTATCAAGTTTTTCTTGTGTTGTGATTGTTACTTCATATTGTACCATATAATCTCGCTTCTTCTATTCCTAATAAGTAATATCAACATATATAATTTTGTTTGGATTCTAACAAGTAGTATCAAAGCTTAAGGTTCTATTTGTTTGAGATTTTGTTCTTGATGGCAATCTTGAAGTACAATATTTTGCTTCTGGATAGCAATAATAGATTTTTGTTGTGGCATGTGAAGATGCAAGCAATGCTCACTTACATGGATTTGAATGATGCATTGTTGAGATTTGACAAAATACCCCCAACTTGGATGTCGAAGGTGAAAGAATGTAGATCGAAAGGCCCTATCATATATTCATCTTCATTTTTCGAATCATATTTTTCAGGAGGTTTTGAAGGAGAAAATTTCAAATGCGTTATGGTTGAGAATGGAGTAATTGTACATGACTAAGAGTCTAACTAAAAAATTGCATCTGAAGTAGCGTTTGTATTCTCATCGTATGATACAATGTACATCTTTACAAAATCACCTTACTGTCTTTAAAAAAATTGTCGCTAATTTGAAAACTTTAGAGGTTAAGTACGATGAAGATGATTTAGATTTAATTTATTGTGTTCATTGTTTGTTTCATATATGTTATTTAAAGACAAGATATTATATATTCGTTATACGATCACCATTCAAGAAGTATATGATGTTTTGTTTTCAAATGAGAAGATGAAATATCTTGTTGGATCTGAGGTTCAAGGAGGTCTTATTGTTCATGGTGGTTATAAGAGGGGAAGATCGAAGTCAAACTTTAGTAATCAAATTTATAACTATTGCAAGAAGAAGTGGCACATAAAGATGGATTGCTACAAGTTGTAGAATAAAAAAAATTGGCTGCAAATCAGAAGGGGAGGCAATCAGAAACTTCAAGTGAAGCCGATGTTACAAAGAACGGTTTGAGTGATGGAGAACTTTTGGTTATTTCTAACGATGATTCCAAACTTAACCATGATTAAATTCTTGATACAGCTTGCACTTTTAATACGCATCTCAATCGATAATTGTTTTCAACATATGAAGAAGTTTCGAAATTGTTGTAGTTATGGGCAATAACGTATCCTGTAAGGTAGCTGGTATTGGAAAGTCGGACTTAAGATGTTGGATAGAACGGTCTGAACACTTGTTACAATGAGACACATTATAGATTTGAAGAGAAATCTTATCTCCTTAACTACTCTTGATTTAAAAGGGTAAAAGTTCATTGGTGAAGATGGAGTCTTGAAGGTTTGTAAATGTATCTATACCGTATTAGAGAGGTAGCGAAGGTCTCGATTATATGTCTTGCAAAGTTGTACAGAATCTTTGAAGATCAATCAATAGAGATTTAGTACTTTAGTGGATATTTAGTTTGGTACTGTACCGTTAGAGTTTGGTTTGGGGTCCATGTTGAAGAATACATCTCAATCAAGATTTGCCGCTTCAACCACTAGCAGTGCTATCGTATTCAATTGCTAGAAACATATCCATATGAAATATTAGGCCTTCACATAGGTACGAGAAAGATGATTCAGTTACATATACTTGAAGTGTGGTTGAAGGTGTTGAGTCTAGCAAAGAACCTTCTACAAAAGCATTTTGGAGAGAAACTGTTCTAACTATCTGCTACCTGATCAATAGATCACTGTCATTACCATTGGATTTTGAAATTCTTGAGAAAGTATGGTCTGATAAAAATCACTTATACTCTCACCTGAGAGTATTTTGTTGTTTAGCCTATGTACATTTATCCAAGGAGTTAAGACAAAAGCTTTATGCATGGACCAGACCATGCATCTTTATAGGCTATGGAGATGAAGAATTTGGATACAGATTATGAGACCCAAAACAAAGAAGGTCACCAGAAACAGGGACTTAGTGTTTCATGAAAACTAGACATTAAAAGTTATTGAAAAGTTAATTCTCATAATCCTAATTTCATTGCCCAGAATATTACGCTAGACCCAACACTAGCACCAACACAATTCACCATAAGTAATGACGAGGTACATAAAGAAATTCCAGAAGCATAACAAAATGAAAGAGAAAAGGATATTGATTTGGGAAAGCCACAAACCTCTCTACCAAAAGTTTTAGGACTATCACATTAATTAGATAATGGTGCACCTTCTGAAACCAGCAATCCACAAGTACGAAGATCTGAATGAGGACAGATTCTATCAACGAGATATTCAGAATCTAAGTACAATTTTCCTATAGATGAATGTGAGATAGAGAGCTTCCAAGAAGCACAATCTCATGTGGACAAAATAAAGTAGATACAAGCAATATAAGATGAGATGAAGTCACTGCAAAAGAATCACACATGTGAGTTGCTTGAGCTTCCGAAGGAAAAGAAAGCACTAAAGAATAAATGGGTGTTCAAGCTTAAGAAAGATGGCAGCGAAAGGTGGTGAAACATAAAGCCCGTTTGGTAGTCAAAGGAATTATGTAGAAAAGAAGAATTAACTTTGACAAAAAAACATTCAACTGCTATCAAACTGGCTTCAATTTGAATTATCCTTGGATTAGTAGCCAGCTTAAACCTAGAGCTTGAACAAATGGATATCAAGATTGCATTTCTTAATGGTAATTTACCTAAAGAAATCTATATGGAGCAGCCAGAAGGTTTCAAGGTTTCAGGAAAAGAAAACCTCGTTTGCAAGCTAAAAAAGAACTTGTATGGCCTTAAACAAGTACTAAGGTAGTGGTACAAAAATTTTCACTCATAAGTCAATGATAAAGAACCACTATAGATCAATGTGTTTATATTCAGAGGTTTCCAGATGACGACTTCATTGCTTGTAGACGGCATGTTGATCATTGGACAAGATACAATGAATATCAGCCAGCTAAAGAAGGAATTTTCCAAGTCCTTTGATATGAAGGACTTAGGCCAAACTCAATAGATTTTGGATATGCACATATTTCGAGATAGGACGAACCAAATGTTGTACCTATCTCAAGAAAAATATGTTGAACGAGTGATCAAAAGATACAACATGCATAATGCCAAAGTTGTCAACATTCCACACCAACCACTTCCAATTGAGCAAGAGTTCATGTCCCTCATCCAAAAAGAGATAGAGGAGATGCCACTAGTACATTATTCTTTAGCAATCAGAAGCTTGATGTATGCATTGGTTTTCTCTGCAGTGGACATGGTGAGCTGTTTTCTATCTAATCCTAGAAAAGAACATTACGAGGCAATTAAGTGGATTCTCATGTATCTCAAGGGTACGTCGAAGACATGTCTGTGCTACAGGAGAGCTGATCCAATCTTGTAAGGATATACGGATTCAAATATGGCCGAAGATCTTGACATTAGAAAATCTACTTCAAGTTTTCCCAACACTTTTGCAGGGAGAGCTATGTCATGGCAATCAAGACTATAGAAGTGTATTGCATTAGTGAAAGCAAAGAAATGTTGTGGTTAAAGCGATTTCTCCAAGAACTAGGGATCAAGCAAAAGGATTACAAGGTACATTGTGATAGCCAGAGCGCTCTTAGTTAAAGCGATTTCTCCAAGAACTAGGGACCAAACATAAAGATTACAAAGTACATTGTGACCATGAGAGTGCTATGTATCATTTTCGAATAAAGTAAATCGACATTTGCTATCATTGGATATGAGAAGTGATGGATCAACAACTGTTGAGACCAGTGAAGATCTACACAAATGAGAATCCAGTGGACATGTTGACGAAGGTGGTTTCGAGGGACAAGTTAGAATTATGTAGAGACATAGCTGGAATGGTTGTCAAATAACAATTGATTTATATGCGGGTGGATGGGGATAATTGTTGTGGCCAGCTGTCTAGCCACTTTAGCCTCTTTTGTTGACTAAAAATTGGAAAAATAAGCCAAAGCAATCTCTATTTGTCAACAAATAATTTCCTATGCATTAAATCCTAAACTTTGCATTTGATGTTCATCGAAAATCTTGCATGAAAATTCCACTTTAGACGTAAAGGCATCCAACCTTTGTGTTGAAAATTGATGCTATAATTAATGAAGGATGGGAAAATTTTCACTATAAATAGCAGATATATTTGATGTGAAGGGTAACAAATCCCAGAACAGAAAATGAAGAGAGAGTGATTTTAGAGAGTTTTGAGAGGTTTTTATTTTGATAGAGTTTGTAAATTCTTATAAATTCTCTTCGGTAATAAATAGAATAATTTTTGCTTTTATAACTCCTCTTTCGTGATCAGAGAATCACAACAAATACCATGTCATAAATTCTTAGATGAGGAAGTCAACATTGTATGAGAGCAAAAAGAAGTCATGAATTCATTTTTTAGCTACTCATTTGTAAACTTGTGCACATATCATGCATTTAATACTTTAAACTATGTACGTAGACTTATTAATCATATGCTAATAAATGGGTTATTTGTCAATGCTTATTTTGTCTTTAAGGATTGGATTCCATAGACTTTGACTAGGGATCGTCTATTAGAAATCTGTACATACTTTCTTTTTATTTTCTTCCACCAAATTATGTAATATGTTTAATTTCAATAGTTTGTTGGTTATAAATAGTAGATTGAGAACCACCAGGGATATAGAATATCTTAGTGCTAAGGAAAGCATGGCCGATACCAGAGTGGGGTTCCTGTCTCTTCTTATCTGCTGTACGACCTTTGCCTCTTCATGCCAAACTAAAATTAATACTCTTATTTTTTTCATCGAAGACGTTCCATATTACTATGATACATTTTACACGAAACTTTTCTAATCAGACTGAAACTTGTTCACTCAAACAAATTTTTTTATTACATAGATGTGTTGGGGACCTTGGGGTTGGTTTTTATTATGTAAGATGCTCTGATTACAGTTAAAAATTAAGAAGTGGCAAACTGAGGTAGAATACAACGAACAAGAATGAGATTTAAGAGTAAAAGAAGACACAGAGAAGAAAGGGGAGAGAATTAAAAGAAATTAGAGAGAGAAATATGAATTTATTCAATAATCAAGTCTTACTATTACAATATAAAGACCCTCTTTATAAAATGTTTAAACTAATATAATTCAAGTAGAAAACCACTCATAAATTACTGTAAAATATATTAAATAAAATCCTAATTACTTTTTCCCAAAATGAGGCTCTAAAATTGGAAGGTGTTCGCATAATATATCTAATATGATATCCATCGTAAAGTGCACATAGTTCTCAAATCAAGGGCGAGCCATTATAAATATGTGTGCTTTTCTTGTTTTCTGATAGCTTTATCCAAATAACGTCTTAATCCATTTATATGTCATTTTTTGTTTTGGTCTATGACAGGAATGCTGGTAATAGGGTGCAAACTGGAACATGCAAATGCAAAAGTCTGCACACAATATTGCAAAGATGCTGCTGCGTACATGACGTTCCCATCTTCCTGCTATCAGAAGCTTAATCCGGTGTGCAACTGTTGCTTTGTTCAAACAGGTTGCAAACTTTACAGGGCTGATGGGACTTTAATTTCTACTGGAACTTGATGAACATACATAAATATACTTACTGATTTTCGAAGTGACTAATATAAAAAAATTCAAGTTTCAACGTTTAATAAATTTTTCAGATTTTAAGGTTGAAGCAAATGAAAGATGAGAGAGTTTTTATATGTGTTGAAATAAACAGATAACAAAAGTCAGTGGATTTTGATACTTTACGTAAGGAGAAGCACAAGTGGAATGAAAAATATAAATTTGGCAAAAGAAATGATGAAGGAAACAAAAAATTTGTGTAACTATGTGTTATGTAATAAAGATGCTTGCTGTTTTTCATCAAAGATTATTATCTCATTATAATTTTCTAAACACTTCTCTGTATTGTCCTTCGTTTATTTCTCTGAATCCATAAAAAGAGAAAATAGCTAAATGAGAAAAACTTGCACCAAAATAGCAAAATAAAAAATGTTACATTTTCATACCAATCTTGCGGTAAGAAAATAAATGAGAATTTATATAAAAAAAAAAAAAAGATTTGTTCGATTAGGAATACAAGTTCTACAGAACTGAAAGGTAAAGGATCGACTAGCTACAACTTGAAGGTTGAGGACATGCTTGCTCTATTTTTCCATGAAATAGATACTCCAAGGAATTACCTGAGATTAAAAAACAATTTACCTTTGGGATAAAATGTTGAAACGTTTATCTTTGTTTAATTTAACATACCTTACATAGAGTGTATTCTCTATGGGCTTTGTATAACCCCTGGTCTCCAAATTGGATCCTGAAGCGACACAAAAAGGAAGATCCTGCTAAAATTGTAAATGGGTTATTTTTCTTCTTGTTTTTTATTTTGCTGACTCTTGATTATGATGTTATAGAAGAGAGATTGTTTCAGGCTTCGGCACATGATGTGCACAATACTGTTGTTATAAGGTAAACTAGATCCTCGACCAAGTGAAGAATTATTAATATACAATCCCTGTCAATAGAAGAAAGAATTAGTAGATTTTGATAAAAGTTTTTTAGATTTGCACGTCACATAAAATGTGTAGTTAAAATTGACTGACTTTGATATCAACTTTTTAAGCTTTCCAAACAAAACTTAATGCTACTAATTGATGCTGATGGTTATCAAAGTAGCTGTCCTATCAAAGATTTAGGCAGCAACTGGTCAAGTGGATTACTAGGTCATTAGAAAAAAGTAGTTGGATAAATATATCTGACTTCAGTGGTGTAATTAGTGCATCAGCATAAAGCAGGAATCATGGCTGCTGTTAACAGTGTTCAAGTTATGGCTTTTCTTCTGTGCGGTATGTGCTACTATGCCCTTTACGAAAGGTTTTAACTTTTTACTTCATATATCTCCCATGGACCAGTTAAGAAACTGATTCTGGTATTGGTGTAAGGATACCGAAACATAATTCCGAAGAGATTTTAGTAAATGAATTAATTCAATATTAGTGTTATAACTAACTCAGGTGTCGCTTGCTCTTGTTCTGTTTTTTCTTGTATGAAGTGACTTCCCGGAGAATCGTAAAAATATATTCTTAGTTGTCACTTACCCCATCGCACGATCAATGGCGGATCTAGAATTTACATTTAATACAGGACAACAGAGATGAACCAAAGATGGTCGAATTTTTCAAGCAGTTCTTCTCAGGTCATCCCTTGGCCTTGCCTGGACTCCAGGCACGCCTAAATTTTCTATGCTTGACAAAATTCCTAAACACGCTTTTTGCTGAGCCAGGCCACGCGTAGATGTGTCAGGCCTATGCACTTTTACAAATCCTTTTTGAATTTAAAATGAATGAACTGTAATTTTTGTCCTGCCTAGCAGTCCTTTGGCTCACAAAGCCAAGCCAGGCAGGACAAAAAGGCCTTTCCTATCTTTTTGAGTTTTGAACATAACGACATTTTATTAGACAAGGTGTTGTTTCGAGGCTCAAGACCTTTCTGCCAGGTCCCAAGAGATGTTGGTCAGACCAGTGTGAGCAGTTACACGTGAACCGTGGCCTCTACAGCTGAGTCTACCATTGCCCAGCTATAGATGCTGGCTTTTACATACCAAGCAGACAGATTTTGATGCCTTTGATGCAACAAAGGTTGAAGGCAGGTTTGAGAGGGTTATTAAAGAATTATTGTATTTCACACCAGACCATAATTTTGAGTCCTATGAATTGCACCAGTCACAAAATCATTCTGTACTGAACTTTATATAGTAATGTAGTCCCAACTGATCAAAGAAGATGCAATGAAGGTCAGACATATTTTTGGGTACTCACTCATTGAACATGTTTTTTTTATTTTCTGAAAACAGGCATGTTTCTATTTGGTGTCCTAATGTTTCCAGCAATTGAGGCATGTCCACAATATTGCTATGACATAGAATCCATGACTTGCAACGGCACAAAAGTCAATCCACCGCGTTGCAACTGTTGCCTGGCCGGAAAGGGCTGCACCCTTCACCTTGCAAATGGAGTGTCAATATATTGTTAACTAGTAAATGAAAGTTTTCGAGCTTGCTAATGTTGTGCCTTAAGGAGCTTGCCTAAATAATCAAAGTTTTTCTGAAGTTGTGTAGAATCTTCAGCACTACAATGTATTGAATAAGTTTGATCAATAAAGTCTATTTAAGTTACAAGAAGTTTTGATCATTCATGTTTGCATAATCCTGAAAAAATGTAAAAGTACTTTTTGGAAGGTAATAAGTTACTTTTGCATTTTTTCTAGCAAGAAAAGGTGGGGAATTGTTACAAAGAGAAAACTGAGGACTTAGTTGTTCTCTTTCTAATCTGTTGGATCCCAACTCTAATTTTCTCCTCCGATTTACATAGACCAATTGTCAAAGTGAAAAATAGTAAAAATAAAATAAAAATGAAAATAAGCGAGTCCACTGTGGTGTGAACTTGGTTCATTTATGCTGCAGTCTTGTAGAATAACCATTACAGGTTTGACAAAAAAAACTCTTGCTGAATCTTAAATTGTCCCTTTAAACGTCCTTATCAATCTTAATGGATTATTTAAATTTCTAGTTTTGAATTTAGATCAGGTTGACTTTGACTATAGTTAGTGGACAAGTTTTTGATTTAAATATATCAATAATGTGCCATTCATGTGCAGATTAGATTCATTTTTAAATAAGGTGTGACATGCGTAAAATGTTGGTAAACCTTGGACTCTGGACATTTATTTGTGAAAATATCCGGTTAAAAGCTTTCAAACGAGGTTTCATATGGTGAAAGAGAACATAGATACTATGTTCAAGTTTGTTGCTATCCATTTATGAAAATTGTGAATGTGTCAAACCTTTAATATCTTAAACTAGGCTAAGTAGACTTATAAACCTTATGTAATAATTAAATTATTTTTCATTTCTTGTTTTGAATGTTAATAGGATTGGACTTTGACTAGACACCATCTATTAGATATTTGTATAATATCATTATCCTTTTTGGTTATAAATAGTGTAAGCTGGGCAGCTTCAGGGATAGCATAACTAAGAGTTAAGGAAGCATGGCCGGTATCAGGGCGGAGTTCGTGACTCTTGTTATCTGCGGTATGCCCTTCTCATCTTCATGCCAAACTTAAAATAATTAATACTCTCTTATTTTGTCATTGAATAGACATTACCAGTAATTAAAATATATTTCATTAAAAGTTAGGAACATTGCAATCTAACAGTAGGTTTTACAAAAGTTCAACACTTCACCAATTATGGAACTTGTTTGTTCAAAAGTAGGTACCTTGTATTTTGCAGATTACTTGTTTTCATACGCAAAAAATGTGCAAATAACAAAAACCTATGCATCATTCCTTATTAATTTGGGTCGACTACTTGAAGTTTACAGCACTCGTAAAAAAATTGCTTATTATGTCCATTTATACGTCGTCATCTACCGTAACATCAGACCTTAATTACCTCCTGGATTGAGCAATTAATTTTTGGATTACGCAGTAGAAATTAAGAACGTCATATATATGCTCTAGAGTCTTTCATTATGTTCCTTTTTGGAATTTTGAAAGAAGTCAAAGTGATGCTTTCTTGAAAAAGCTCATTATTAAGGTATGGTGTGGAGTCTAACGTACAATTTACGTGCTTACTCAAAGTGGTTATTTATTACAAGGGCATGTTGGGTACTCCGTACATGTATGGGGTCGTCTTAATACTCGTTCTCAACAAATTATAGGGGAAATTAAGTTTTATTATTTATAAGTAGCAATCTTCTTATCCATGATGGTGCAAACTGTTGTTAAAATTCAAGAGAAATCTTGATCTGGACTCAGAAAAATCAATTAAATGAACACCAAACCAAGGCTTGCTTGACCCACAACTTGCACTTCTGGCTGCCTCTGTTTCACCCACTCCGGTTACCCTTTATTAACCCACAAAGGATGCTTAAGGTGGTGGCGGCGGCTATAATATAGAAGAAAGGATAGAGCAAAAATGGTTGAACATCTCAAAACTCAACCCAAGACGGCTGCCCCTTCCACTCCTCTCTCCATTGCACACACACACGGTTGGAATGAAAAGCCAAGAGTATATAGCATTAGGTCACCTCCAATATTGGACCATGACACACAAATGGGCCAACACAAAACCAAGGCATTAAACCAACCAACGGGCCAAACTAACCAAAACCAAACACTACCCAAATATTTGGGTCATCCTCAAAGTGTATTGGTTGTTTCCAGATCGAACCAAGCACTAAGGTGTCAATAAATTATCCAACATCTGTTTTAAAATTTATTGCGTATCAAAATCCGACACAAACAAGCAACGACAAAGTGGATATAGTTCTCATATCAAGAGTGAATCACTATAAATCTATATTATGCTTGTTTTGTAATTATATTGCTCTTAGAGATTGGGGAGGCTTAATCCATATTAAGTATAATTTATTTATTTTATTTTTTTTTTTGGTGGCTTGTGACAGCATTGCTGGTAATAGGATGCAATATGGAACATGCAAATGCAAAAACTTGCCCACAAATTTGCTCGGGTGTTGCTGCTTACACAACATGCCCAACTTCCGGTGATGAGAAGCTTACTCCGGCGTGCAACTGTTGCTTTCTTCAAACAGGCTGCAAACTTTTTAAGGCTGATGGAACTTTAATTTGCACTGCGACCTAATGAAGTATGGAGAATCTAGCCTAAGGGGAATGGAAAATGAAAAGCAAAATTAATTGTGTGTAATTGTCTGTATTATGTAATAAAATTGCTTCTTGTTTGTGTAAGTTTCTGTTTAAAAAAAGGTGTTATGTCATGATTTCTTGCTTTTCCAAGTATTTGTTCATCTTTAGAAAACAATTTTCTGTGTTTTACTCTCATCTTTTGTCTCATTTTTCTTTATTGGTATCTGATGTATCTTGGGAACTAGAAAGAGAGGTAAAACTAAGAAGGGATTGAGAATTTGGAAGAAAAATTTCGGGAAAATTTAAATTGTTAGAGAAGGATAATTAGTTCCTTTAAATTATTTCTTAACAATTTATCACTGACTTGCTGTCGTGGACAAGAAACACTGCAGATATACAACTTCTTATGAAAAAGAGTAAAAAAAAAAAAAATGTATGCAGTGCATTGCTGTTGGAAGGTGAACTAAATCCTGATCTTGTTCAAGAATTTGTTATGGAATTAAATGTTTAGTCTGTACTATCTAGAGCAATTAATAATACGAAACAAAAAACGGAAGCAAGGTTCAGCACAAGAACTTGTCAACTTGCAAAACATTTAAAAAATATTAAGAGTATATATCAATCTAATGATAAAAATTGTCCAAACGCCAGATGTTAAAGGTCTTAGTCTAAATAGACTTATATACCTTATGTAATAATTAAATTAATTTACATTGCAGGTTTTGTAATAATTATATACCTTAAGTAATAATTGATTGGATCCTGTTGATTTTGAATAAACACCATCCATTAGATATCTGTACGTACTATTTTCTACTAAATATGTGCATGTAATCTTATATAATATCATTGTTGTTGGGTCTCAAACACCCAAGATTGCAAAAACAACACAAGAATCTCAACGAGAAATAAAGATGCAGAATCGAAAATAACACCAATTGATCACCCAGTTCGGCGAAGCCTACTCTGGGGGGCTCAGAGACAATTACTCTAGCCCGTCACTATGCAAGAACCATCAAGAGAAAGCAATAACAGTTTACAAGACCAAGACTCGGTCTAATTACACAAGTTCAATAGGCCATCGATCCTCACTTAGGATCTCCCAATCTATCTACACTCCAAGACCACATCGTAGCCTCTAAATCAAAACAGATTTACCGATTGTAATTGATTAACAATGAATGAATACAACAATACTCACTAAATAACCGGGCAATAATGAGTTATCAGAATATGGATATGCAGACGGATTGCAATGCTCAGAAAACGGGAGCTCTCAGATTTAACCAAGAAATCGCCTCACAGAATCGAGAGAGAAGCCAGACGGGAAGGGAAGAAGTCCTATGACTTTCCAATGACCCAAGGGCCTTTTATACCCTCAAGCCCAGCCATGGATCTAAATCAATGGTCCATGTTAACTCCAAGAAAACACAAATCCAAGTGATAGCCACGGGACCAATCCAGCCATGCCAAGTGTACAAAGTCATCACAAAAGTAAGAAACGTGTTTTCACTTAAAGAATCGGTTTTAGAAGAACCACTACTTTCAATTGTTTTTTTGCTATGAATAGTATAAGCTGGGCACCTTCAACTGTGTAGCATTGTTAAAGGTTAAAGAAGCATGGCTGGTACCAGAGTGGGGTCCTGATTCTTTTTATCTGTGGTATGCCCTTCTACTTTAGAAATTATGTACATCTGTAATTTGTTCATCGATTATTAAGTCTTGAAACTCCATCTTAAACATTCAAGCTTGTTAAGAGGAATAAATCAAACCTTTTTAAGTTGATTACTATTTTCATATTTAAGCGACTTTGGATTTTATCTTTTAACACTTGTGCATAGATTTAGTTACCACTCTGCTTGACTAATCATTAAAATTAACACTTTCCGCAATGCTGATGGTAGTCTGATCCATATCAAACAGTTTCCTTTGTTCTTTTATGAAGTTCTAATAGAAATTAAAGTGACTTTATCTCCAAAAAGAAAAATTAATTACAAGTTTTTTCATTATGACTTATGACAGCAATCCTGGTCGTAGGTTGTTCCATGGAACATTCAAATTCGAAAAACTGCCCAAAATATTGCACGGTTGTTTCTGCGTATATGCTATGCCCATCTTCTGGTGATGAGAAGCTTGATACAGTGTGCAACTGTTGCCTTGTTCCAAAAGGTCGCAGACTTTACAAGATTGATGGAACTTTTATTTGCAAAGGAACCTGATGAAGTTTGTATAAGTCTAAGGAGAATAAAAAATATAAACTCGGCAAAATTAATCGTTGTGTATTTGTAAGTGTTATCAGTTATTTAATAAAGTTGTTTGCTGTTTCAGCAAAGATTGTCATGAACTGCTGCTTTCAGAAGCATTTTTCTCATTGTAGCTGTCATGAAAAGTTATATTTCAACGACATACTGAATGTTAGCCAGATTCAACAAATCCGTATGAGTTATGACTGAGCAACAACTGGTCTAGTTGATAATTGGACTATTAGAAAATAGTAGTCGAATGAATACATCTTACTTTGTGTAATTAGTACATCACCACAGATGCAAAATGAAACAAAGTGAAGAAAAATTATTTGTACAGTCGATATTAGATGTGTGATACAGTACTTGAACATGTATCCGTTCAAGATGTTGTATATTTTCGCCAATGTATTGCCCGATTTCCAGTAAAATTGAAGCGCGATTATCTTTCTCCGCGTTGTTCTGGGGTCAATCCTCCTTTGCCACAAACAGGACAACTCTTGAGTCCAAATCCTTGGCACTCAAAGCACCTTCACAGTTTTCATTGAAGTTAGATTAAAGATCAGAGTGAATGGTCTTATTCTGATGCAGCATGTCGAACAATAAATTTAATTAAATAAATACAAAGTTGTGTCCAAATCAAGCTCTTGATAAAATAAAATAAATTAAAAAAGTCAGGGGATATGAAAAACTTACTTCCAGCGCTCGAAAATGTTCCCATTCTTTTTGTTCTTTCCTGTTCCCTGGATTAATATGAGCTCACCTTAAATTAGCCTTCATATCAATTTATCATAATATTATATCAAGAACACAAAGCTATCTTATAATACAATGCCTTGTCGAATATATAAGTGCTTATTTGACGTAATTTTTTTGAGAATAAATTTTATGAACAGTATTTTTTATTTTTTTTTGGAGAATGTATCGTTAAAAAGTAGGGAAAAATTATTGATCCATGTACAAAATTATTTTATTGGAAGAATTATGGTTCAAAATGAGTTCGGGATAAATTTTAAAGAATCTCTACCAAACAAGCAATAGATAACTTAATTCCATATATAATATCTTAAGCGTCTAGACGATACCTTACATCCTGAACATTCTATTGCACCTTTGCCTCTACATGTTTGGCACCTACTCGTGATCTGCGACATGATATCATATTACACAAAAATACTGTGTTCATAGTAGAGATACAAAACATGACTCCATATAATTTTGACTCTAACATAAGACCAATTCTATAATGCCGAAAGGCATTCAAAATTTCGACAGGTACCGTATGAGGGTGTCGACATACCCACGAACCAAGTGCTATACATTCGAGTATGCCATAGATGTAGAAATTAACGAGGTTTAAAAGTACGTACTGATTTCAATGAGAAGCCACCAGATTTTGCAGCATGTAGTGTAAAAGTCTTTCCTCTCTGTTGCTTTTCACTTTCTGATAAGTTCAATTTGAGCTGAGGGCAACTGATGTACATAAACAGACTGGCCATTTCTCTTGATAGGAAGAACCAAAGATTCTCTTTAATTTATTTTCTTAAATACGTGTTTTTTTCCTTCAATATAAACAGACTGGCTTTTGGAAATGGATAATGAGTTTGTGGCATCCACTTGATTCTTTTTATGGGTCCAAAGTTTGGACAAGTCAGCCTAATCCAAGAAATTAAAAAAAGAAAAAAAAAATTACTTCTTTCGCTTTGAATTGTTTTGAAGTATTTGTGATATTCTACTCGAATTTTTGTCATATTTATGGACAAAATTGAAATCGTGGTTAATCAAACCAATGAAGTGACTAATTTTATTGACTAAATGGGTCACAAAATTACTTTAATAACTTATTTAAAATTTTACTCGAAACTCAATGATCATTTGGGATATTAACTAAGTTTCAACTAATGATGTTGTACCAATCGTGATTTGAAATGGGGATGGCAACGGGTTGGGGAGAAGTCATGGCAACTTTCTTTTTTCTTGGAATGTCAAAGATTTTCACAAGATTATTTAAATATCTTTATTTCTAACATCGTTTACTTATTTATTTACCAATTTTATATTTTAAAGTATGATTTTAATCCAAACGCAAGAAAATAAATAAAACTAAATAAATAGGAATCGAGACAAGGACCATGTTTTCTATTTTTGTTACAATTACCTAACAAGACACAAATTTTCCAAATGACTTCCTCTTGAATGACACTATACCATCTATTTCTCGTGAAAATGAAGCACTCATTCCTCGATAATTCAAGGTAGGACCGGCACAGAGACAGGAAATTTTTGTTATAATTCCCTAACAAGACGCATATTTTCCAAATGACTTCCTCTTGAATAAAACTATATCATCTATTTCCTGTGAAAATGAAGCACTCATTCCTCGATAATTCAAGGTAGGACCGAACGCACTGCGCAGAGATAGGAAATTTTGTTGGAAAATAATTGTTATATATCATCATTTATATTATTTTTTACAGATTGATGAGCGGTCAAAAAGAAAGTAGGGAAGTTTTTTTTTTTTCATTTGGTTAATAAGAGTTTGATCCAGTCAAATCTCACCACATCATTTATGATGCAGGACAAGGGAGAAAGCAGTAAGAAAGGGGGAGGAGAAACCAGAGAGAATGGGGTAAGAAGCAAGAGAAGAAATAGATATTCACGGAAAATGGGTTGGAAGAAAACGATTGCTCCAAGCAAAGTCATTTCATTCATCAATTGTTCCAACTACTACAAGAAATCTAATAAATAGTAAAAATATAACCTACTATGATGGATTTGGGCCAACTCATTACTACAAGCCCAATAATAATAAACGTAATTAATAAAAACCAACAATAACATAAATCGTGATGT
>CAIGRP010070112.1:0-19952 GCA_903798385.1 Fraxinus cuspidata
GGGGGGGGGGGGGGGGGGTGTGTTTCAATCGAGATACCTGAAGGGAGCATTAGAACGTAAACTTTAGAGAGGATCGCATATATATCATTCAAAAATTGTTTTGTAAACACCTCAGGTGTAGGCAAGGGTTCATTTTTCTCAACAAAACCTGATATGTAAATGGATGGCAACAAGAGTACAACTCAGAATTTTTGTCTTCTTTTTTACCATGAGATGGGGAATAGGAGATGAGAGAAAGATAACACCAAGAAAACTTTGACTCGGTGACACGAGCAATCTTCTTAGAGAAGACCATTACTATTCTTTGTTCTTTCAATTTTACACATACTTTTCGAAACATTTCCACGCCATTATTTTTTTAGTCTGAGAGAGTTAAAAATATGTGAAGTTTTGGGTTATATTTTTCGCGATCGTTGTCTATGATTACTTCAATATTTGTATGAAGATAAAATTATTTTAGATTCTTTCAACTTTGCTTTTCAATGTTGCACGAGTTTCTGCTGCTCGAAATTTTTTAATCAATTGATTCTTGAGCTTGTTTTTTCCCATGTACAATTAGGACAACTAACTTGAAATGCAGACCCCGCACGGCCAGCGAGAAAAGATTTCTTGCAGACCGGTTCCTGACCTCGTTACCGAGAATTACAAAGCTCTAACAACAGTTAATGAAAATTTCAGGCAGCTTCTAGCGATACTAACATTAGTATTTAAATCATTATCTGTAACTATTTCGATCTCCAGTATGAATAAACAAGGATCCAGCAATGCAACAATACATAAAATCAACAAAAAATGGAAAGCAATTCGAGATTTACATATAAAGCGAGAAGGAAAATGACGTACTCAACTGTACTAAAACGTTACTTTGTCTCTCTTCCATGTCGAGATTTTTGGTGGGATGTAAATGGAGATGCCAATGGAGTACCAACAGAATCAGTCGAGGGACGATTCTCAGCTATTGAATGTCTCGATGCAACTTTTGGAGATTGGAGTTCTTCAAGTTTGGCCAAAACATCTGCCATTCGTGGTCTGAGCTTTGGCTCGAGGCTTATGCATTGCAATGCGATGGAAGCAGCAGTAAATGCTCCTTTCTGTGGATATTGGCCTTCCAGTTTGATGTCCATAATACGGAACAATCTTCTCTTGTCCCGCAAATATGGTTTTGCCCAATCTACAAGATTCTGCTCAACGCCTAACCTTCCTTTATCGACAGCACGGCGTCCAGAAAGTAATTCTAGCAAAACAACTCCAAAGCTGTACACGTCACTTTTAGCTGTTAATCGGCCTGTTCATTATGAAGAACTTCAATTAGTTATACAGTCTGGCTAAAACTTAGAAGTAACTTTTTTCCATACATTTTGACCCGTTACTTTATCTTACTTTTGACCTTCCGTCAAAATTATAGGATTGAATGAGAGAAATCTTAAAGGTAGAACTTATTATCCAAGAAAAGGAGCTGAACACAGAGATTTGACTGCTAAATTTTGTAGACTGTTAAGCTTGGATTAACCCATCTTTAATGGCACATCTAAGTGTTTGTTTCGATAAAATTATAAGTTGCTGAAATCATGATGTTATAAAAATGAGTGGTAAGTAAAATGTAGTTGTGGGTCCTACGAAATGTGTAGTTAAAATTAATTTTTGACTTTGACCATTAAATTGTGGACTTAACTAATAAAGAAAGAGCAACCCAAAGTAAAGAAAAATGTTAATTATTACGATAGTATAGTATAAATTACTATCAAATAACGCTACTTACTTATTTCTGACTTTGATCCATACAGTTACTTATAGTAGCTTATGCTTGTAAAAAATGAAAGGAGAGGTTTCAATTTGATGAACCTGTAGCAACGTACTCTGGTGCAGCATAGCCCTGCGTACCCATTACTTGTGTTGATACATGAGTCCTATCACCAGTCGGTCCAGCCTTGGCCAAGCCAAAGTCAGACAACTTGGCATTAAATTCCTGCATCCCAGTGCAGAATCAACCAAGGTAACAATGTTGTCTAGTATCTATGCAAGCGAACTCTTTGGTAGGAAGCCAGTAAAAAAAGAGAGTAACTTCATTAATTGAACATACCCCGTCAAAAAGAATGTTAGAAGCCTTGAAATCTCTATATATCACTTGTTCTTCAGCATCATGCAGGAAAGAAAGGCCTCGGGCAGCCCCTATAGCCACCTTCATTCTTGTAGCCCAAGAAAGGGGTTGAGGTCCTCCTGCAAAAGGAAATGCCGAATGTCACCACATGCTTATCAATCCACATTTAAAAAAGGTGTCAAAATTTTTTAGCAAAGTTGAACATGATTTAATGAATCACATATAAGCAAATAAAATTTCATTTGACTATACAATGTTAATTATATGGTGTCAATGACATAAAGGCAATTCACACGTGGACCAAAAATTAAAGCGGTAACCCACTTGGGTATCCCGAAGGGTTGCCAAGATACATGGGAACCGACTAACCCAATGGAGTAGCTAACTCGTAACTTCACCAGAAGATCTAGTTCTTTTCTACAAAAATTCCCATCCTTGTACATTAAATGTGTTCAGTGACAGAGGAAACTGGCATATGCTCAAGTTTGCTCAATAAAAAAAAATCGTTTCCACAACTAATTAAATTATCAGTGACAGGTTTGAAGTGGTTAATTCTGAATCACAGTTCGCATGACATTCAAATGATTGTAGACAGGTGCATACAAGAAAAATGGTTCATCTATAGCTGCCTGGGATGACGAGTATATAGTTGAAACATATTTATTATAAATACAATACAACGTCTACAAATTAATGATGTTGGGACCATGAAGAATCTAGTAATTACAGGAGTTATTAATTTGTTGAAAAAGAATAATTTATGGTCAATACACAAGCATTTCTACTAATCTAATTATTTAAATAAGCATTAAACAACTAAAGTTACATTAAGTTAACCAATTACATTTAAATTCATTGTACTTTTTTAATTAAAAAAAACCATTGTTATTGCATTCATTTAATCAAATGATTCAGCATATTAGAATAAAGATAAACTATATCATAGCCAATTATATTTGTATCTTTTTAGCAAATTATTAAATTATGGTATGAATGGGACTACAAATTTATATACATTTTCTATTATCTTATCAATTTAACGATATTATTAATTTATCCCATTGGCCCAAGTTGAGACTATGAAATTTTATTATATAATAGAGGTTATATTGTATAAGACAACACATGCAATCAAAGAAGAACTAGAATTGTTGAAGAAGAGGAAAAGAAGAGAAGAAGAGAAAGAGGACAGAGGACAGAGAGAAGTGAGTTAGTGAGAAGAAATACAGTTTATTCAATTCATCAAAAGTATTTTTTACAATGAAAACCCACTTGTTTCATACTTGTACTAAAAGTCCCTAACAAAATATATAAAATTACCTAATAATAGTCAAGGAAAGGAAATAACAAAAATACCATAAATAATAGCAAAATTATTCTTATTTTAATATGGGGCAAGTCTTCCATAAATATATATTTATTGGTCTTCATCATTTCCCCGCTGAGAGAACTCAACTTCAGCAAGATTAACTCCAACATCATATAGATGCTGAGCTGCTTATGGGGGCATAATGTATACATAATCTGAAAAAACAGCTGGTTCCAGAGAAACAGGGGCACGAGGGACTAGCACATATAACTTGCATGGTGCAGAGAACATGAAGTTGCACACGAACATACAGTAGTTTAATCAAATGCATCTCATATCTGAGTACGCTTTTTTACCAGTTCGTTCAAGTGTTGTTTCAGCAGAAATGCTCACTTATAGGATGGTGTGAAATGCCGGGGTAATTGGTATTTTCTATAATATCCTATCAAACTCTTGGGACAATCAAGCATTTTTAAGGTTTTTGGATGAAGTACCTTTTTAGAGACATTTTATTTTTCCAGTTTAAATCGTCTAGCAATACATCTAGGTAGATCAGTACATAGTCATCAAGTAATAACTCTTTCCAAGATCCAACAAGATTATAGAGCACGTGAAGCCATGCAAAGATTTGCAGTCAATTAAATGCTTTTTATTGGATCTGCATACAATAGAAACACAATAATTCGTGTGACGCAATTACTGAAGTCTCTGATTACACAAGAAACAGAATGGAAGGAAAAGGGGCCATAGAGAGGAAAATGGCAAAATAAAGACTTGATAGGCAATAATATCACGGTTAAATAATTAATAGGATATTTAAGAAAAGCAATCTAAGTGTGGTTCATAAAGAGAGTTTAAATAGTCATGCACCAAAGAGAGAAAGTTCAGTTCAGTGCTTACTTCTGAATAAGTGATTCTCCAGGCTTCCTTTCGGCATGAATTCATACACCAAAAGGCGGTTGTCACCCTCAGAGCAGTATCCAATAAGTTTAACCAGGTTAGGATGATGAAGTTGTCCCAAATAATTAACTTCTGTCTGCAAATTATCGTCCAGTTATGAAATGGCCGATAACAAAAATAAGATATAAATTAACTTGCACAATAGAAAGAAAAGGACGTACCAACCACTCCTTGTGGCCTTGGAAACCCTCGGGTTTCAACTTCTTCACAGCAATGACAATTCTGGATCCCGGCTTCGCAGCTGTAAGAGCGTTCTCATCAAGCCATCCTTTGAAAACGTAGCCAAATCCTCCTTCCCCAAGAAGACTGTCGGGCCGAAAGTTTCTAGTTGCATTTTTCAACTCATTGAATGAGAACGACTTAACATTAGCGGATGACAGAATTTCAGCTTCGGATCTTGGAGTGGGAAGGCTGTCAATGCTACTTTTTCCACTGTGAGAAGGAATGCTAATGCTGGAACGGTCAGATGAATTGCTGGTTTTGCTGAGAACTCTTGAAGCAGCTGAAGCTTGCAAAAAATAAATAAGTAAAAGGACTTAATGAGGATTGTTCTCTTAGGTTAATTTGATAAGTAGGCCATTCTGGTATATTCATAAAATAGTAAAAACATTGATACTTCTCCATATTTCACATGAGGGAGTGCTAACATAGTTGCAATATTCTCTATATATCCTCAGAACAAACTCAAATAAGCCCAACAATTGGTATGCAAGAATATTGAAAAGTTGAAGTGTTCAGCTTGGTAGCAAAACATATAATGGAAATCAAATAAAATTATAACCACTTAATTTCAAAGGAAAACAATGTTTAAACTAAGTTTGTCCATTACTCATTAAGGCCAAAATTCTGCGTACTAGTGCAGAGTAGCAGTTCCTACCAGATAAAGCTTGGATACCGAAAACTTCAAGTGATCAGTTAGGAGTAAAGCAAAAGGAGAAATTTAAATAAATAAATGAATAAAAGAAAAGTAAACTTCATTTGATATCAAAGGAAAACAATATTTGAGCTGTTTTTAGTTGAAACCACCTCATCCAATGGTTTAAACTATCAAAAAGAGCAAGTTTATTAGACCTAACACATGAATATTTGGCACGCAGACTTTATCCCAGTTCTTTGTCCGCTTTGATATATTGTGTTGAATCACCTTATCCATAAGTTTAAATGGCTAAAAAGGAGACACATTTTTATCTTAATTTAGTTTTCAACAATTTTCTCCACTGCTCTTTGAGGCCAAAAATATGTTTACTTATGTAGAGGATAACCTAAAAGTTTGATGTTCGAGTTCAGTTTACGATTCCTTAGTATTTTGACAAACTTTTAACACTAATTCCATCATCTGTTCTTCATTTACAAAACACAGCTTTCACCAATTTTCTTCCACTCTTGATTAAGTGAAATTCATTACTAAAACGAAAAACAAACAATTCACTTAAAGATTGAACTATAAACAAAAAAAACTCAAGGAAATTTATTAGAGACAGGATTTCATATTAAATACTCACCATTAATATTAATTGAACAAAAATAATCAAGTAAATGATCTGCTTCTATTTAATTCTACTAAAATAGAGATAATAACAACATAGGTTAAGATAACTAACAAGAATTTCAAAGATTGAAAATCAAATGGGACTTAAATAAACTTTAAAAAAAAAAAAGTCAACAAAGAATTCAAGAAATCCAAAAAAATCATTACAATCTTAGTCCAAAACGCCTGAAAACAAAGAATCGAGAATAACCCTATTCCAAAATCCTTTTGCAAAGTGAAAAGAGTTTGACTTTGGCCATATGTCAAACAATTATTCAATCCAAGCCAACCAAGATTCAATTTTCAAATAAATTTTGAAAAGGGTGATAAAAAATGAGCGAAAAAAATAAATAAACATGATGATAATTTCTCCATTAACATACCGAGGATGAGAAGAAAAAAAAAATACCAGATGGGGTGCTGAGAGAGGCATCAACTCTAGCTGAAGAACCAAAACAGTTTCCCATAATATGATGCTCTGAAAAGAGCACGAAAAAAAAATGGTTCTTTACTTCTTCAGAACCCTCTTCAATAAATATCAAAAACTAAAATTATTAAGAGAATAATCAAGAACAGTCCTCAAATGAACTCCTTTTTCTTGAATATATTCATGTGTAGAGGATTTTAGGGTGGAACCAAATCATTAATGTAAAGAAGATACAGCAACAGAACAAGAAAAGATCCTTGACACCCAGAAATGAAATTGCCTCAGTCACTAGGAAGAAAAATAAAAAATGCTTTGAAACGCCAGGCTGCAGTCAGTACCCAATTTCTCCATTCCATTATTCATATGTGGCGGAGGAGGTGGGGGGTGTCCCACCTCAGAAAATGACAAGAGATCTGTGTATTTCGGTTAGCGTGTTTTCCATTCCACTACTCAAAATGTTTAATATCCTAATTTGCCCCTTAACCATGTCAACTCAACTCATCTTTTTTTTTTTTTGACAATGTGGTTGATTAAATTTTGTTAGTTTTATTTTCTAAACGACAAAATTTTATTATTCACTAGTATTTGATATTTTATTTTTTATTTATTGACAAAAATTTTGTTGGAAAATTAAATTTTAAATTATTATTTTTGTAAATATTATTTTAATGTCTTACTTGCCAGAATCTCAGTCTGCTTCTCCACTTGAGTTTGGTAACGGTCGATTGTAGAGGTCCAAAAGGTGGGAATCGTGAAGACTTCCACAAACATAGGCATAGCATGACTTAGCCCTGTTTGGTGGCGATTTTTATATAAGAAAACATTGATTTGAATAGTAATTTTTTAGAGAATATTTAGTTAAAAAGTAAGAAAAAAATTTAAATTTATGTATAGATTATTTTATTGTGTAAATATATATTTGAAAATGACTAAGAATTTTGAGAAACTGGGAGACAAACGGGGACTTAGTACCAACTTAATTTCAGGCTCGACACAAGTAGTCAGGTTATGCAATAATTTTAATAAGTAATTTATTTTTCTCGTGCATATTGCTTCTGCTGTTCAATTTGCGACTTGGTGCTTTTTGGATTGGATTTTGGACACAACATGAGAAATACAAATCCATGAATTATTAAGCTCCTGTTTGGTGATTTTTTTTTTTTTTGTTTTTTTTTGCAAAAATATTATTTTGAACTGTGAATTTTTTGAAAATATACGATTAAAAAGTAGGAAAATTTTATATGTTGAATATTTTATTATATAAATGTGTAGTTGAAATTAAATATGTAAAAAAAAATGTTTCGAAAGAATTGGAGACAAACCGAGACTAAATAGTATGCAATAAAAAGATCAATTGTTATGCTTATGATTCACATTTGACAAGTACAGATTTTATGCAGATTTCAAAATAATTGTTACCACTTTATTTACCTACCTTTTATTCATTCCTATAATAAGCAAAAATATAATTTAACAAGATTTTAATTTTAATTTATTGTTTTGATAAATTTTTATTTTATTGTTGTTAAGTACTATCTAATATTTCCTGGTAGAGATGTGACATTAGAGCTTAATTGTTTTTAAGAGAACGTTTATTATTTTTCTAGGGAGAATTATTGTCTACTAGAAGGGTTGACTTTTATTCTGGCATAATTTTAAGGATGTTATGAAATATTTGTATATATTAAATGAT
Source organism: Fraxinus cuspidata (assembly GCA_903798385.1). Lineage (NCBI taxonomy): Eukaryota > Viridiplantae > Streptophyta > Magnoliopsida > Lamiales > Oleaceae > Fraxinus > Fraxinus cuspidata. The sequence continues at coordinate 8,016 of CAIGRP010070112.1, forward strand.
TTTATATGGTATGTTTCAAGTTGACATTCGAAAGAAGCAATGACACACACATGTCGCGAATTTTAGGCTTGGACGTCGGGTAGGTTAGTCCACATATTTTGATATCTAAAATCACCTATTATACTATAAATATTTTGTAAATGAAATCATTCGAATCCTAATAATTATTGGAATTAAACACAAATCCGAATCATCGATTTGGATTCGGATTTGGATTTGGTTCTACCCTTAGTATATTTTTATATACATCTAATAAATATTTTCATATATGCCTTTCGATCCGTATACCTAACATGCTACTACTAGATAATATTTGTGCAATGGAGAAAAATTCAATTAAAAATCTTCAAGAAGTTAAGAAATCCATTACATGACTCAAAAGGAAAATTATATTTAAAAACAGAATCACGAACTCGAGACAACAAAAAAGGTACACCACAATGCAAACTATAAATACGTTAAGCTAAATTGTCACGCGTTATAAAAAATCATTTTAGTTTGCGAATAATGCAAGAAAATAAAATGTCCAAATTGTAAATAATGAACGCTTTAATTTATTAACTTACAACATAACCCTTTGAACTTTTTGATTCGTGGAAGTGCCAAATTTCAAAGATTAAAATGTTCTAATCCTTGAAATGCAACAATCCGATATGATGCGAAAGGCAAAAAAGTAGAAGCTAATCTTAATTTCTAGACTTCGAGTTTAGAGTTTTAGACAAATTACTAGCTTAATTTGAGTTTTTAGGTTTTACCCCTGTTTAAGACCTATTTTGGGGAACATTGTGTTTTGGAATAATAATTTTTTGGAGTGTGTGGTAAAAAATAAAGAATTTTTTTGAATTTACAAGTAAAATTATTTTATTAAAAAATGTGTAGTTGAAAAATGAATTTTGAAAAAGTGAGTTTTTGGAAAAAAATGGAGCTCAAACATAGGCTTTGATTTATTTTTTTTTCAAGCCTAAAATTTATATATATATTTCGATTTCAATCATGTTATAATATTCTTGTCGTTATATATGCAATTTACTTATTAACTCGAGTATTTAGAAGGTTTTGTTGTAATCCTTAAGAACTCTCTTAATACTCGTTAACTGTTGCAAATAACGATAACAGTTCACAAGCAAGCATTCTATCAAGTTGAATTATTAAAGAACAAAGAATAGCCGTCCACTCATAATTATATAAAAAATTTCGATTTTTTATTACGAAATTTCTACTTTTTTTTTTCCTTGTTCTTTTTACGAGAATTTTCTTTTGTAAGTTGACAGCTAAACAATCGAGGAAAGTGGTTTTGAAGATGTGTAAATGTCTAAGTTATGATGCCAGGCAATTGGGCATACTTGGTCAGCAAGAAGGTTTCATTAGTGAAGAAAATTGCTCAACTCAAGAGTCAATTCTAATTTACTTCAAAATATATACTTAATTTCAATTTCAATTTCAATATCCTATATATTTGATTTTCATAAAAATATTGCATAAAATACAAAAAAGAGGACACTTTTTTCTCGTATTTAGTCACATAGAAAATACATGAAAACTTGCCATAAATATCGTTATTAGAGAAGAAATTGTAATATTAGTAGAAGTCTTGAAATAGTATAAGTAATGTTACTTAATATCGTGTTAATATATCAGTTTAGGTCACTCTAATGTGATATTAAATGAAAATTATATTAAATGAATCACTTATTTCTACTTTAATAGCAAAGTAATCTTTTCTATTCAATCTGATGGTGTATGAACAACATTTTAACTCAATTTTTTGTTAGAGTGGGACATACAAGCCAGGAAAAATAATTTTAATTATTTTACTATTTTAATTTTTATTACAAATAATCTTGAGGGTCTTTTAGTAAATCTACTACCTCCTCTTTGTTGCTTCCTATAATCCAACCCCACCGAAAAAAACCTTAAGAAACAAGCCAACGGTCTAAAAGATAGCCACCCCTACGCCACCCCCCAACCCCACCCCCAATCTTCCAAGATTTAATGCATCTACCAAAATTTCTTGGCATGTACCGTATCCGCACCTCTCAAGATTTAATGCACATACCAGAATTTCTTGGCATGCGCATTCACACTGGAATTGGATATTTGCATTGAAACTGGCGATTTAAGTAGTCAAGAATGAATTATATTGTACAATCATGTCTAATATTAATTAAACAAACCCGTTTAGGATTTTTGTTATTAGATAATTTGAACAAGTATTAATGGAAAAAATTAAGTTAAATGCCTTATTTTTATACTGTATAGTTCTATTTTAGTACTGAGTACTATGTTCATGTTTTATAAATTTATTTACAACGGCACATTCTTAAAATAAAATATTTTTTTTATGTCAACACATAATTTTTTTTTATAAGTTTAAACCACACATTTTTCAAATAATAATAATAATTATTATTATTTTTCACAACATTAAACGAGCATGTATAACATAATTCATGACGAAGAATATTACCAGGTTAGCCCACCATTCATCACGGTGTATGGACCCAACAAGACTACACCAAGTCAAGGGAGCATAGACAAAGTCCAATTTTCCCATACGGACTTACTAAGTGAAATCCATTTTGTTTAATGCTGTCCAAAAGTCCCCATCATTCACTTAATTTGTTAGTTTTATCAATTTTCGATTTTGGACTCGTTCCTCGATGACGTGGTTAGCCTCTATCAGTCAATCACAACCTTCAATATTAAAATTTTAGACCCGTTCCTTGACGACATATGGCTAGCCCTCATTGGGTGATTGCAACTTTTGAAGTATATACAACATTTAACGTTAAACTCAATTTCGGTGGGTCAATATTTATATTCTGAAAAGACAAGAAACGCTAATAGCCTAATATAACAATATTGTGGAGGTTGTATGGATATAAAATGTTGAAAGGAAAAGTTACTTGACACATATTTCAATATATATTACATACTCCTAATCTTTTGTTCTATTTTTTCCAAGAACTTTCTTTGTCGAAGCAAGGTAATTTGTGTGGAGTTTCGGATTCAATATTTATTATTTAGTCCATTTTTTAATAAAAATTCTTTAACAATTTAAATCAACAAAGAGAGCTTATATCTCTTAAAGAATCAATTTCAAAGTAAAAATATTGAAAAGTGATTTTCCAATTTATGCCGAATAGATAATTGGTACATATAATTACTAATTTTTTATGCCGAAAAATTGCACACGCGAGTTGCAAAAGCTAACGATCATTAGCACGTAAGTACAGTGACGTCATCTCATGAGATATATATATTGGGCTACTTGATTAGTAACGAAGCCCATGCTGGTGCCATTCAGCCCAATTTTGCTAACCCACTCAAAGTAAAATTACACTTTTTTAACTTTTCAATTCAAAGATTAAGTTCAAAAGTTTTTTATTCAAAAATCAGTTGATAATTCAACTTTTTAATATTAATAATAATATTATAAAATTAAATTAATTTAGATATCCACCAGCTCCACCCGCATTCTACCCTACCTCATTTCACTTCCAAACCTTAAATTATTATCCTCTCTCTTCTCTCTCTTTATCACACATGAAAGACCATCGTCGAGAGACCATCGCAACGATGTTGCTCATAACGGTGATGGTTTTGGGATTATTTCTTCCTTTTCCGATTTGCTGCATATCTAGAATTTGGGGTGTTCGTTAGTGATTTGTAAATGGTAATGGTAGTAATGGTGATGGTGAGGTGGTGCCGATAACTATTGTACAGGTGGTGGTGCTGACAATAGTGGTGCAGGTGGTGATAGTAGTGCAAGTGGTGTTGGTGCTAGTAGTAGCGGCAATAGTAGTGGGGTGGAGCGACATTCGGTTAGTTTTAATGGTGAATTGAGGTTGGATTGGGCTCGGGTCAGGTCGAGTAATGTTAGGTGAGGTGAAGACTATTTGTAAACAATTGGTTAATTTGTGATCAATAAATAATATGTGACCTAAAAAATGTGAGATTAAAACTAATAAAATTGATAATTTGTGACTCATAATTTGTTAATTTTTAACCAAATAATTTGATAATTTGTAATCATGAAATAAGTTGTGACCTAAAAAATTTGTAATTTGTGACTGAGAAATAATACGACCTGTTAATTTGATAATTTGTTAACGATAAATGATTGTGACATATAAAATTTGTGATTTGTGGTCGACAATCGATAAATAAATTATAATATATAAAATTTGTAATTTGTGATCGATAAATAAGTTATAATTTTTGACTACAGCGTATTGTAATTGTGATTAGTACATAACAATGACCATAAACGATATAATATTTTGTGAACTTAACATATTTAATTAATAAATTATTTTTATTTATTTAATAAGATTTTAATTGTGATCCAAGTTTTAAAATTTTAAAACAAATTTCTTCATTTTGAAATTGTATCTTCTAAACGAAATTGTTTCCTCACAACAATATGATTTGTTGGCCCATTAATCACTATCATTGCCTGTGTGCCAAGGCTGCTAAGGAAGTTTCTTGCTTTTTTTCTACCTTTCTTTTTTCACTCTTAAAAAAAAGGCTACTAGGAAATCCTGTTGACCGGTGGGTTCGATTTTTAATGATGCAATGCTGGCTTTTGATTTATTTTTTCTCTAACCAAATTGACATGTATGATCAGATTTTCGAAATATTAGTAAATGCTATATAAGATATATAAAGTTACGTCGACAAAAGAATATTGAAGTGGGAAACATTGCCATTATAAAGCACTTGGCTCATTCAGTACATACTAATGTATAGTAATCCGTGTATTACGTATGTGTAAATCGACTCAACTTTGTTATGTACATGAGTTAAAAGAATATAGTCAGCGTATCATTTCCTAAAACTCTTTTTTCTAAATTTATTTTCAACTACACATTTTATTTTACTTTTATCAAAATTAATTTAAAATTTTGATTTTTAGCAAAATTAATCAGGGACTTAAAGTTACAATATTGATTCATTGAGACTTTTGAGCAGATCATAGAAATCACATTATATAATTTGCGCAGCATAAGCACTAGAAAATTGTGTGTAGAATTGCAGGGAAATCAGCCAGTTCCTTTAGAACATTGCAGCCTCTAGAAAATGATTAATTTGAAGAAAAAAGAAAAGTCATCGACCAAAAATCGAGTGAATAATTTTAAGCCAATATATGCTTGTAGATATTGTACCTCAACTGACCAATAGTTATGTGTAAGGAAGGAGCGTAAATTTTGTAATATTTTTGCAAAGAGGTACACGTAAATCTTGTAATATTTAGCCATTCTTTGGTGGGAATAACTAAAATCAAATTTTTAATAAATTTTGTTAAAAATTAATGAAATGCATAATTGAAAGGTTACGAGACCAATAATTATTCCACCCAACACGGGCTTAATTTCTTCAAGAAAATTTGTATTAAACAAACCCACAAAAAATTATGGGTTATGGCAACTAGGTATCTAGTCATACAAAAGAGGTATCTTGTGAAAATTTAGACACATTATAAGTAATAAAAAAATTTATGACTTTAAAAAGATAAGTCTAATGTCACAAAGAGACAAGGGTGGCCCACATATTCAAATAAAGATAATCACGTGAACATGTACAAGAATTCCATAAGTTCCATTTTCATTCCCCACGTGGGACCTTTTCACTTTCGAACATCACTATTATATAAAAATAAGATTCTAAATAATGATACTAATAATCGAGTTCATACATTATGAAATATTTATTCAAGAATTTTAGGTTAATCATTTTTAAAATAACTTATTGTTGGGACGTGTTACATGAATTGGGTTGGACGGAACGGCCTACGTGACAAACAAAATTTATACATGGAACAAATTGCTGTCCATTTTTTCCAATTAGTGATGAACCGAGAGCATTTTGACAAAGTTCAATAATATTTCAACAATATATTAAAAGTTTAGTAAGGTCCCCACGAAGTGATCCAAAGTTTGATTCTTTTTATTTTAAATATCTTTAGTGATCGATCTTTTAATTTTTGAATTAGTTAAATTGATTTTGAGTTAGGTATAATGTCACGAGATCATGTTAAGATTTAAAATTGTGCACAAGATTGAGGTTAGAATGGACTTCTTTTTTAGTGCAGTAATAAAATATATTCTAATCTTTTTTGTTATAAACAAAATCTAGTAAAAACAAGTAGATTATCGCATTCAGAGACGATTTAAACAATTTGGGTGCCTTTTAAAAAAATATTATAAAATTGTTTAATAGAAAAAAAAAAATCATCGACAGAATTACCAATTGTTCTTGATGAAAATTAATAGTTATCAATGAAATTACCTACACCACCAACGATAATTGATAGATGCTTGTCGACGATTATGTTGCCGATCATCACCAACAGTACTTTGATCATTAATTGCCATGAAGAAACATTTACTCTTTCTTTACTTTATTTTAGTTTTCTAATATTTTTCCTATGGTTGATTGTTCCTAAAATAACTAAATTTTAGGCCACGTCACGAAAATCTCACTGAACCAAAAAAATCATATCGAAACATCATTGAAATTTGTCTCTAAATACATTACTGATTGAGAATTGTGTCACGTATGCAGTTTCGTCCAAATCAATTAACGATATATATTAGTGAGTGATGGATAAATAACGTTTTGATAAATTTCAGTAAATTTTCAGCAAATACAATCCAAAGTTGAATTATTTTTAACCCAAATCTTTAACTTCTACTAATTTCAAATTAAAGCACGAGCGGTACATAATGACCTACTAACATATGAACTAAGCATTATATCCAAAAAGAAAAAGAAAAGGTTTCTTCATCAAAGTTAGCCCTACGATCTTTTTCAAATGAGATACAATTAGCCGTCTAGATAGGCTCCTGACAAATAATAATAATAATAATAATAATAATAATAAAGATTATCTTTCTTTCAAATCAATTAATATGTAATACGATAATGCAATCTCTCGCTTTCGCACCCTATTTATCTTCTACAAAGTACGCGTAAACTTTATTTATGATAATCACGTTTTAAACTACTAAAAAGTAGAGAAATTAATTTATTTAAATTTTGTTGAAGAAGGAATACGTAAATAATTTGAGTCGTTCTACTCAACCAGATCACATACCAAATTTAAATTTGATGCTCTCTATACATTTTTTGTACAATTACACATTAATTATTCTTAACTAATAAGAAGACGTCAATATATTTTTTATGCTTTGGCTCGCCATCTCTTCTTAGAAAATTGAATGATACAACCCACTTTTTCTCACTTTAGTACGGTACATCTCGACATCCTCTCATTTGCTAAGAAAAATAATGTAGCAAGGTCTCAAAAATATAGTAAAGAAATAGTCACTGGACAACATAATTCAACACTTGTTAATTCAACTTAACAGTAATAATTAATTGAAATTAAGATGTCTTTATTCACTGGTTTAGAAGAGAAGTGAAAAACTTGAAGTTCCCCTAATTTTTCTCTCTTTGTCAATTGAAAAAACAGCGATAATAGTCTTGTTTTTGTAAATGATTAATGATACCCTACAACCTTAAAAAAACTCAAGAAATTATGAATAAACCTTAATCTTTTAATAATTCTACAACACATCGTGATCTAAATTAGTTAAAATAATCATAATTAATGAAATAAAGTCATTTTGTCTTTTGCCACGTGACCCATATCTGCTACTACCAAGATTCATTGAGATGGCTTATAAGCTTAATTATAAAGTATGTTTGGGAAACAAAAAAATAGTTGTAACTTATAAGTTGGGATCTCAAATTGATTATGTGAATCAAAATTCACAAGCCAATTTATAAGTTAGTTAAGAAGGGAATTTTCAACTTATCTTATGTTTGAATTTTTGGTCCACGTAATTTCTGAACTCTAGTTTATAATATATGAACTTTTTTTTGTCAAACATGCTCATAAGAAGGAGAAAGAGAAAATTACGCAATTCATGTTAATTACTTGAATACTCTATTGCATGACAACTCATAAAATACTAAGGTCGTCTTTTTAATATATTTCAAAATCGAGACTTTTCAAAAATTCTAAAAAATAAATTACATGTATTTGGGTTTATTTGAATCAATACTTACTTTCTAGCGGGAGATTGATTTCTCCATCAAGAAAGAGACGAATGAGACAAGACAAGATATATCATCTCTATAATTCATATTACAAATTTCTGGTCCACGTGACTTCAAATGCAATCGAAAATTAGAGACTAGTTTCTTTTTACATTGACAAATATAATAGACAATAGATATAAATATTATTAATCGAAGTATGTGATTGAAAAATATTTTATGAACTTTTTTTTTAAAATAAAAAATGAATTATGATATTCTTATTTTAGTCATCATAATCATGTTATATATTTTAAATTCCCCCAAAAAATGTAGAGAAAATGCCTAGACAGGCACACAGAGAGTGAGTTGAGATATGCTAGTGCGAGGGAGGAGACAAAGTTGAGATTTGTCATCTCCGCATTTCGGCTAGCCACATCATTTTATTAGTAAATGGAAAGACGTTAATGTGTAAAAGGTGATATTTTTGTTAAGTCCAAATTATAATTGGGAATTTTTTAAATTTGTAATTTGCAATTTCCTTACTCAAAATCCAATCTTTGTTGAATGGTATTAAAAAAGTTATCGAATTGTGATCAAAGTTAAAATATGAGTTATTGAATCCTAATTAAAGTCAAAAGAGTGGAAGTTGGTAGTATAGTCCTTGAATAAGACGAAGATGTCCATTAAGATCACATATAATCAAATGAATGCAATTAGAAGTTTAAAGAGTGTCAAATAGTCGTATAAGTTATGTTTCAAGAATTTGGACATGGCTAATGCTAGAAGAATTGTAGCCATTTGAGTTAGTTTTTCAATGCATTTTGAATCACCCAAATCAGATATTAGGAGATGAAAATATGATGAAAATGCTGACGATTGTTCAACTGACGCTCGCCTGGTCTAGCGCTCGAGCGACGTGGGCTACCCGAGGAACAATAATATTCAATATTCAAGATGACTTTGAGTTTCTTTTCATTCCAAACAGTACCCATTATAAATATACACTATATGAGACGTCCAAAAGTGTGTTGGATCAGATTTATTCCATAGAGATTAATTATTTGATGATCCAAAGAATTCATTGATTCCAAGTTTCAACCACCACATATTACTTGATCCATAAATTCTTCCAAAGCATGTTTTGTTGATCAAGCCATATTGTTTCATATAAAACCACAAGATCAAAACATACAAAATATTTTGATCAAACACCAAATCATTTAATCCATCAGAGATAAATCGATACCAATGATCGAGAGTTGTTGTAGAAGCACAAATCTAGGAGAACTAAGATATAAATAAAGAATCGAGATTTGTTATGAAGGAGCACACCTTTAGTAGGATCAAGAAGACTGCAGGAATTGAGGTAAAAAGTTCTATGAGGTACATGGGTCTGAACCATATTGTAAATTTGTTTCGATTTATGGTTGATTACTGACTAGCAAAGTGTTTGAAGTTTTAACCCAGTTGAAGTTTCTCTGTTATCATCGTTTGTGTTCTTTACCGCTTTAATTATTGATTGTGATATTCAAATTTATGATAAATTGACTTGTTTGACCTAATCATTAAAAATAATTAAAAGTGACTTGTTACTTTTAATTGTGTAATTCCGCACGTTGGGTCTTAATAAATCGGCTAATTTAAAACTTTCCATTTTTAATTGTCTTATTTTCATGAGATGCTTCAATCAAAATGTATGGATTATGTGATCAAAAAGTTGCGGATTCCATGAAATTTATAATTAAAATTAATCGTTCACTTTGACTTAAATTTTAAATTAATTTTATTAATTGAGCGAAAAAGGAGCTAGTTAAGTTAATCTATTACTGCAATGGCCAGAAGTTGATGAAAGAATTAGGGGCTTTAATTGCTCGAGGTACGGCCTTAGCACATATCCAAATACATAGGATATATCTTGACCTATGTTGCTGAATTTCAAGAGGCGAGGCTGTTTGATGGAAGTGCATTGAGAGTGCTAGAAACAGAACAACGTTCGATTATGGCACGCACCAGAAGGAAACGAGTTGAAATTAAACGTGTGAAAAAATGCATTGTTTTGACCCACTTAACAACTAGAGGGGGAATGAGTAAGTATTCTATGCGGAATTTAAATTTAATAACAATAATTTGCATTAAATCACAAATTATATAGTCTAGATGTGCATGCAATAAAATCTTTAGCCCCAAATCATCAAAGAAAGTAAATGTGTGTGCTACCAAATGATCCACTATGAAAACATTGAACTTATAGTGGTCCAAACACAGTTAAACTTTAGTAGTATTTGACAGTTAACTCGTAATCACTTGAAAAACTTTTCGGTTGTACACTTCGACACATGCTCCAAAACATTTGAACTTCTTCTCTCGTGTGGATCTCAAAAAACGAACTTGTTCTTTTTTAACTGGAACTTCAATTACCTCTCACTTTCATCATAACTCTAAAAGCTATATAGTAGGGGATTTTGGGTTGTTTTTCATTCGTGAATGTTGAAAAGAATTTAGGAAGCAAGGTGGTCCCAAACACTATTGATCTTCTCTTAACTTTTTCGTTTTTTTTCAACATATAGAAAAAATGTAAATTTTTGTTGTAGATAAACTGCATTTCACATTTCTAGGTGGTTTTGAGTGTTTCAAAGTTTGAATTGAGAGAACAAGGGTTTCCCACCTAATTGACTATTCGAGCAACTTTTGGGCATGGGGTCAAGCAGTCACTTGGAATGATCGGGCATTCAAGCACCCTTTAGGCACCCTAAGACCGGTCTCACTCTTGAAAAACGCGTCCGAACTATTTCCTTAGCAATCCTTGAGGGGTAGGCAAGCATATTTATTCAACTCCATGATAATTAATATCGTACTAAATTAACTATAAACACTCGTCAATACCACCCCGATTACAACCCAATTTAATGATTTTGGACACAAAACTTGTGAAAACTTATTTAGACCTAATAACGTGGATATTATAAAAGACTTACAAAAGAAGGAAATCGAATCTCTGGTGTTGGAGCTATATACATGGGTAGAAGGGGTGAAATGGTGGGATGATGAGTTTAACTATTTTTTATTATCATAAACTGAGATCTCATATTTTTCTATTTTCTCGAGCCTCTATCTTACTCCGCCTATTTGCTTTGGCTCTTTCTCCTGCAAATTGTCATCAATTTCCATTAAATATGCTAACTCCATACTCTACCGTGTCAGCAAGAATATGCTTCTTAAAAAAAAATTCGGGTGTGTTTGATAGGGTAGAATTTTTCAGGGAAGTTGGAATTCGTTTTCCATTTGCACATTTTAGGCTGTTTGATAGTATTTTTTTTCTAGGGAATTTGATTTCTTGGTTGTGGGCCCCATGTGCCAATTTCCTTGATTTTGTGTAAAATAAAAAATAATAGTATTTGACTCTATCATATTTTTCTGTTTTCTCGAGCCTCTATCTTACTCCGCCTATTTGCTTTGGCTCTTTCTCCTGCAAATTGTCATCAATTTCCATTAAATCTGCTAACTCCATACTCTACCGTGTCAGCAAGAATATGCTTCTTAAAAACAATTTCTATTTCTTTTGAATCTAGTAGTTTTTTACGGAGTCTACCAAAAAGACTTTTCACGAAACACAATATCCTTCTTGTGTCATCAATAAGATAATCCTCATAATCCGTTTGGATGCCTCAACATCCATTCTTCTTCATTATTGCAATTTGCTTGCTTGTTGAAGGTTGCCACATTGCCTTTTGCTGACTCCTTTTTAAACCAACATTCTCTAGTATAATGGCCTCGTTTTCTATTTACAAAGCACGAGTCTAGTTCGTTGTTATTCTTTAGAAGACTGACTTCTTTTTTTGTCGCAATTTTGTTGTGCTCACCATGTCTGATAACTTCCTTCAAGCTGTC